>JAJPUD010019374.1:0-15583 GCA_023553655.1 Myrmecobius fasciatus | reverse complement strand
GAGCTTTAAAAAAAAAAAAAAAAAAAAAAAAAGAATAAAAAACAGAAAAGAACTCTCACCATAGGCAGCTTTTATGGAGAGTGAGAAGACCAGACCCAAGATTCTGAAGTTCATAAAGGTAAAGCAACTCTAGAGGAAGCCACAAAGGGAGACATGACCTGGTCCCCATTTCACAAGGCTTTCCTAGATGATTGCATAAAGAATCCCAAAAGAGAGTGAGAAGAAAAATGGGCAAATGAAACAAGATCATTACAAGAAAGGAAAAAAAAAAGCATATAATGCCCTACAAAAGAAATATGAAAAAGACACCAATTCACTGCAAAACAAAATTGGTGAAATGGAAAAAGACTGCAATGAACAAAAAAATTCAATTGGCCAGTTAGAAAAAGAGCTAAAAAAGGTAACTGAAGAAAATAATATATTAAAAATTAGAATTGAACAAATGGAAGTTAATGACTCAATAAGACTTCAAGAATCAGTCAAACAAAAACAAAAACAAAATGAAAAAATAGAAGAAAATGTTAAATATATCTGAGGAAAAACAACTAATTTGGAAAATAGATCTAGGAGAGACAATCTAAGGATAATTAGACTTGCTGAAAGCCATGATGAAAAAAAAGAATCTAAACACTATCTTCCAGGAAATACTGAAAGAAAACTGCCCTGATGTTTTAGAATCAGAAGGTAAAATCGCCATTGAAAGAAATCACCAATCACCTCCTGAAAGAGACTCCAAAATGAAATCCTCAAGGAATATCATGGTTAAATTGCAAAACTATTACACCAAGGAAAAGATATTGCAAGCAGCTAGAAAGAAACAATTCAAATACCTAGGAACTCTAGTTAGAATTACACAAGATCTGTCAGCTTCCACATTAAAGAATCGGAGGGCCTGAAATCAGATATTCTGAAAAGGCCAAGAAACTTGGATTACAGCCAAGAATAAGCTATCCATCTGAGCATTATCTTCCAAGGAAGAAGATGGATATTTAATGATATAGGTGAATTTCAGCTATTTCTAATGAAAAGACCAGATCTGAACAAAAATTTGACCTCCAAACACAGAACTCTATAGAAGCATAAAAAGGTAAAAAGAAAAGAACTTTTAAGAACTATATTTCTACTATGTGTATACTTAAAGAATTTGATATTACTTTGATAATATAAAAAAGAAACTAGAAATGGAAAGGCTATCATACTGGGGAAAAGGTGGTAAAATAATTTAAAAAAAAGAAAGTAAAAATAAAGTAAAATCTCATGGAGAGGCAAAGAAAATCTAATATAATTGAAGGAAAGAAGGGAGGGCACTGAGCATTGTGTGAACCTTACTCTCATCAGATTGGGCTCTAAAAGAGTATATCAGACACATTTGGTTTCACAGAAAAACTTGTCCCTCCTTATAGGGAAGTAGGAGGGAAAGGAGAAAAAGAAAGGGATAGACTAATAGAAGGGAAAATAGAAGGATTAGGAAAAAGGTGTAAAAAAAGGGGAGGGGCTCTAAAGGGAGGAGGACTGTTTGAAGGAAGTAGTCATCAAAAGCAAAATACAGGGGAGTGGGGAGGAAGAAAGGGGAAAGGACAGAGAAAAACATATCTTTGGGTAAGTAAGATGGCAGGAAATACATATTTAGTTATTATGACTGTGAATGTTAATGGGATGAACTCTCCCATAAAATGGAAGTGGAAAGACAGAATCCTACAATATGTTGATTTTGTTTATAAGAAGCACATCTAAAACACAGAGATACGTACGGAGTGAAGGTAAAGACCTGGGGCAGAATCTATTTTGCTTCAGGTGAACAAAAAAATAGCAGGGGTAGCAATCCTTATCTCAGATCAAGTAAAAGCAAAGATAGATCTAATTAAAAGAGATAAGAGAAGACAGAGCAATGAAGAAGAGAGAAGTATCCTGTTTCCTAACCATGCGTTTTTATTGGGGCAATGATTATAGGCAAGGCCATAAGGTAAGTAAGGACTTTCATTCAGTTACCTTCGTCATTCAACAGACTTTTCTTAGTGGTATTCTAGGGAGTTATCTTATAGGGTCATAGAGATGTGTTTGATAGATTTGAGAGTCATTTGGAACCAAAACCTTGGGGTACAATAAATTCTTTCTATTGACAGAAATCTGGATATTCCTGCATTTATCTAACTATCTGTTCATTTATTTATGCAATATATAGAACATTGAGCATGGAGTCAGAAATACCTGAGTTCAAATCTAGCCCCAGACACTCAGTATCTAAGCAAGTGACTAAATCGTGTTTGCCTTACTTTTCTCATCTGCAAAACAAACTGAATACTCCAGTACCTTTACCACAAAAACCCCAAAGAGGTCACACACAGCCTGAAACAAATAAAACAAATGAGTGTCCTGGAACAAATCATTTAACCTCTTTGCACCTTATTTATGAAATGATTGGTTTGGCCTAAGCAATTTTTAATGCCCATTCCAATTTTAAAATATGATCTACTTCTAAGGAAGCAACTTTAAGCTGTTTTCCTTCTCCTTAATAAAGTTTTGACAACTTTGTTTCCTAAATTGCCTTCTGATCATTATAATACAACACATCTAGTGTTGAAAACAGTTGGCTAAATGGTTTTCCCCCTGGGGTTTCTACCCCCAAAGAAATCAATTTAAGAAAGTTAAAAGTTTTGTATTTCTGGAAAACATACAGCTTATTTTAATGGAATTTATAGCAAAAATAATTAAATTTAATCCCTATCCAGGATGTTGCATATTTTAGTTTGCTACTTGATAATGTGCTAATTCCTCAGAAGTGACAATGCAGATCAAGAGAATAGCTGACATTTTGATGAAAAATACAACCCTAATGATGTATTTTATGGTTTGTGATTTGAGACAGCATCCTTGAGTATGCATAATGTTTTTGATCATCATTGTTTTGACATTGATAGATGATTGATATTAGATGTCATGCCTCATGTTTTGCCTCAGCTAAAATATAACTTTTTAGATTGCATTCATCTAAATACTTACCAACTGCATTTTATTATTTCTGGTGAAATGACTATTTTGATAATTGGGAACTCTAAAACTCTGAAATAAGGATTTATGAATTGGATAAAATTGCCTTCTGCAACATGAATTTTTTGAAAGAATGGGCAAATTCTTATATCCTGAAAAGTCTCACAACTTATGAAGTGTATCAAGATTTATTCACATTTAGATTGATTCTTTATTATTACATTTTGCATTTAATATAGACTCAATGTCTCTTTCAATCATTTATGCCCCCAAACCAGACAATGAACACTACAGTATCTGATTGAAACACCTGTGCATTCTCATCCTTAATGAAATATTCAGGTAGAAAGTTACTTGACAAAACATGCTGTTGCAGTCTTAAATACTATACTATACTATAGACATTTAAATATGATTTGTAGTTTCTACTGTTGACACATATTTCATATAAGTCAATATTACTTAAAAGTCTTTTACATCTAAAGGTATACTTATCCCTGCAAATCATCACTAACTGCTTCTTGACCCCCTAATCATAAGCAAATGTGGTCTTTAGAGTTTATATATTCAGAATTTTTTTCTCATTTTTTTTTGTTCTGGAAATCAATACTTTCTCATCAAAATTCTCTAATTTTATCAGGAAGTTTGTTTGAAGTTTACAAGTTCCTAAATGATGGCTGAACATATAATATAGGGAGCTATTTCAGTTAATTTTGTCTTTTGTGAAGTTGGCTTCACCTGTCAGCCAACTTTCACATATATTTGTGTCCTCTATTATGTGCAGAAAAAAAAGAAAAAAAATACATACTAAAAATATTGAAAGATATTTAAATTTTAATTCCTAATGGAATAATAGCACATATTGAAGAATACTTGATTGCAAAATACTATGTAAAGAAGGTCCAATTTTATCCTATTAATAATCTTAGAAGTTGTGTGAAATCATTATTTCCATTTTACTGATGAGTACACTGAATCTGAAAAAGAATAAGGGATTTGCAGGGCAGCTAGTTGGTTCAATGGTTAGAGCACCAGCCCTGAAGTCAGGAGGACCTGAGTTCATATCTTACCTCAGACACAGAACACTTCCTAGCTGTGTGACCCAGGGAAAGTCACTTACCTCTAATTGCTTCAGCAAAAAAATAAATAAATAAGAGATTTTCCTAGAGAAAAAACAGATAATAAATAAATATCTGTTTTGGAATTGAAACCAGTTTTGCGACTCCCAATTCAGTGAATTTTCCATTATATTAGCCTATAATATGTGATAAGGATAAGTGATAGATAAAATTTGCTGTGTTTTCTCAAAGGAAGAAGGGTAATGAGAGGAGAGTTATCTAGGCCTGTTCTTTCTATATCACTTCCCTGCAATAAATTCAGCCTGTGGGCCAAATTCATGAGAGCTACAAGAGTTATTTATTCACTTGGACAATATCATCACATTTAAATAGTTTTTTTATTGATTTGATTGAATTAAATAAGTCATTCAATTGAACAACATATTTATTCTGTGTTTGTGTGTGTGTGTGTGTTTTGGTGAAAAGAATTCTTTTTTTTAATTAGTTGACTTGATTGAACCAAATCCATATGGTATTGTTAAAAAAAAAGAAAGAAAAAAAGCACTGGGATAGAGTTTGGGAAACCTAGATTGTAATACTGACTCATTTTCCCTAAAGATGATAATTACTACTAATACTATGACTATTACCATATCATCAACATTACTTTGACTAATCAAAATCATCTTTTTTAGTTGCCTTTTCTAAATTTTTGGATAAAAATACCTTTGGTATAAATTGCTATCTTGTTACCTTCTATAGCAAATATCTTATAGGTACTTTCAATTTGGATAAAATGCCTGCTTTTCACAATAATAATAATAATAATAATATTTTTACTATTTTTTAACTTTCATTTACAGAGTACTTTGTTGTTATTAATTAAGTACATACAAATAAATTATCCTGTTTGTTCCTCCCAACAAACCTGTATAAATAGGATTTTTCTAATATTTACAGATGAATAAACTAAGATATAAGGATGTTAGGTAGCAGAGTTTTCTTTTTTTTAAATAAAACATGTAAAATGAGAGCATACAATTATGATGCTAAGTTTACTCTCAATTGTGGACTTAATTTACATGACACTTTTGGGATCATCATCTAATCAAATCTGCCAATCATGAGTCTCCACACACTTGCCTCCCCTCTTTAAAAAAAAGATTTGACTATATTATTTCAAAAGAAAAAAACTTTGATTAGATACTTTAACAACATGAAGAAGGAAAATCACCCCCTCTTCCCATAGTACAGTTTTATATCCTACAACAGATTTGTTCAAAAATTAATTCCCCTATTTCCTTATTATGAGTACATCCATACTTCTCTACTTGTTTCCTTGCATTCTGGAAGAATTCAATGCAGGACTGTGTATAACTATTGATGTCATTCAAAATAACCAAAATATCTATTTTCATAGATATTGCCTTAATTTGTAGAGAACTTTGATTCTATATCTATAAACTGATCTCAAAGGAAGATCATTACATAGAATATGGTTTGCAGCAATTTGTTTCAATATACTAAGTACCCTAGTCTCATTTCTTTATTATCCTCAAAGTGTCATTATCATTCTCCTCCAGTACTTCCCCAATCTAAATTCTGTTAATTTACTAAAACCTGTCATTTGTACCTTTGTGAAATCTTTTATATATGTGCCACTCCTCTTCTCTGATCACTTGGTGAGGGCCCTTATCATCTCACACCAGGACCATTACCACCATCCGAATGTTGGTCTCCTTCCCTTAATTATCTTCTCTCTCCAGTCCCTTATCTATTCAGCTGTCAAAATGATCTTCACAAAGCACTAATTTGACCATATCACCTCTTTCTCAATCAACTCCAATAGTTTCTTACTATGTCCAAGATTCAATATAATATCTGCTGATGGCATTTAAAAAATTTTCATAACTGTCATCCTTCCTACCTCTCTTTTCTTCTTGTACATTACTTCCCATTTATTTGCTGATATTGTGTATCTTTGCTCTTTCTTCCTGACCAAATAAATATTTTTCCTGGCTAGCACTCATCTCTAGAACTCTTTCCATCCTCATCTCTACTTCTTAGCTTCCCTAGTGTACTTCAAGTCAAGTTAAAATCCCAACTTCTACAAGTACTATGACTGATTCCTCTTAATGGTAATGATTTCTCTTTGTTATTTATCTACAATCGATCCTTTATACATCATTTTAATATATTCTCTATCTCTCCATTAACCTATGAGCTCCATGTGATTAGAGATTATTATGTTTTTCTTTCCTTGAATCAAATATTACATAAAATATTTGGGCAAAAAAGCAAGGAAAAAGTCTTATCAAATTATTTTTATGACAAAAATATGGTGTGAATACTTAAATAAAAAAAGAGTCAAAACAGAGAAATAACAATTCAGACCAATTTCCCAAATAAATATTCATACAAAAAATTAAATAAAATGTTAGCAAAGCAATTACAATTTATCAACAGAATAATATGTTATGATCAATTGAAATTTGTACCAGGAATGCAGTTTAATATTGGGAAAATTTCTTTACAATTGATCATATCAATAACAAAACTAAAGGAAAGTCATATGATTATCTCAATAGATGCAGAAAAAAAACTTTTGACAAAATACACACCAATTTCAAAAAAAAAACCACTAATGAGAATACAAATAAGTACAGTTTTGCTCAAAATGATAAATATTATTTGTATAAAACCATAAGCAAGCAATATATGTAATGGAGATAAACTAGAAGCTTTCCTAGATCTTATTACTATTATTGAATAATAGTGGTAATAATTGATTTGACAATTATTTCCACTATTATTCAATATTGTATTAAAAATAGGAACTTCAGCAATGAGAAGAAAATGAAATTGAAGAAATTAGACTAGGCAACGAGTAAGCAAAACTATCACCCTTTGTAGGTGAGATGATGTTATACTTAGTCCTAGAGAATCAACTAAAAAACTATTTTAAAAATTAGTAACTTTAGCAAAGTTGGAAGATATAAAATAAACCTTCATAAATCATCAGTGTCCTTATATATTACCAACAAAGCTCAGCAGCAAGAGATAGAAAGAGAAATTCCATTTCAAATAACTGTAGACAATGTAAAATATTTGAGGGTCTATATCTCAAGAGAAATCCAGAAACTATATGAACACAATAACAAAACATTTCATACAAATAAAGTCAGATCTAAACAGTAGGGGAAAAGATCAATTGCTCATGGGTAGGGTGAAATAATACAATAAAAATTACAATTCCACCTAAATTAATTTACATATTTAGTGTCATAGTTATCAAAGTGACAAAAATTTATTTCATACAGCTGGGAAAAACAATACTGGTACTAGTTCTGGCTAAAGAAATAGAGTGGTAGGTCTGTGGAAGAGATTAGGTAAACAAGACACATTGGTATCTGACAATAATAATCTAGTATTTGAGAAACACAAAGATTACAGCTGCTGGCATAAAAACTCATTACTTGACAACAATTGCTAGGAGAACTGCAAAATAGTATGGCAGAAACTAGGCATAGACCAACATGCTATACACATACTAAAATAAATTCAAAATAGTTAAATGATTTAGATATAATGGGAGATACCCTATACAAATTAGGAGAATTAAGAAACATACTTATCAGCTCTGTGAAGAAGGGAAGAATTTATGGCCAAACAAGAGATAGACAATCTCATTAAAATCAAATAGATAATTTTAATTTACATTAAATTAAAACAAACACAAACAAAACCAAAACAATCAACATTAGAAGGAAAGCAGAAAGTGGGGAAAGATGCTTTTTAGTCAGTGTTTCTGATAATGGTGTCAATCTAAAATATATAGAGAATTGAGTCAAATGTAAAAAAAATACAGAAAAAATATAGAGATAATTCAATCAAATGTATAAGAATACAAGTCATTCCCTAATTGATAATTTGTCAAAGCTATGAACAATTTTCTATTTTTTTTAAATTTTATTTTATTTGCATAACATATGTGTGGGTAATTCTTCAACAATAACCCTTACATAGCTTTCCGTTACAAATTTTTCCCCCCAACTTCCCCACCCCTTCCCTAGATGGCAGGATATCCACTACATGTTAATTATGTTAAAATATTGGCAAATCAAATATATGTATACATATTTCCAAACTTATCATGAACAATTTTCTATTGAAGAAATTTAAACTATCTATAGTCATATAAATAAAATGATGAGACAATGCAAAGTAAAACAACTCTAAGATACTACCTCACACCACATTCACTAATGTGATAGAAAAGGAGCATTATAAACATTGGAGAAGAAGTGGGAAAATTGTAAAACAAATGCATTGTTGGTGGAGTTGTGATTTATCCATCCATTCTGGCAAGCAATTATGCTCAAAGGGCTATAAAGTTGTGCATACCCTTTCATTCAGGAATACTACCACTAGATCTATACCTCAAGGAGTTCATTAAAAGAAAAGGAGAAAGGACCCACATGTATAAAAATATTAATAACAGCTCTTATTGTGGTAGCAAAGAATTGGAAAGTGAGAGAATGTCTATCAATTGATGAATTGCTGAACAAGCTGCATTGTATGAATGAAATGGGATGTTATTGTGTAGTAAAAATAAATAAATAAAAAAACTGAAAGATTTACATGAACTGATTCTTAGTGAAATGAAATAATCTAGGAGAATAGTGTCCACAGAAACCATGTATAATGATCAACTATGATAGATTTAGCTCTTTTAAGAAATACAATGATCCAAGCCAATTTTAAAAGACTCATAATAGAAAATGGTATCCATATTCAGAGAAAGAACTAGGGAGTCTGAATGCAAATCAAAACATACCATTTTCATTTTTCTTTTTGTTGTTTTCTTTTTCATATTTTTTCCTTTTATTCTGATACTCCTTTCACAATCAGACTAATATAGAAATGTTTTTATGATTGTCTATGTTTGACATATCATATTGCTTGTTATCTTGGGGAGTGTGGAGGGGAGGGAAAGCAGAAGAAAAAATGGAACTCACAATCTTTTAAAAGCAAATGTTGAAAATTATTTTTATATATAATTGTAAAAAATAAAATGTTATTTCACAGGAAGAAAAAAACTATTTTCTATTATTTTGAGATTGTATTTGAGATTGTATGAGTATATTTGAGATTATATATTTATATATATGTATATGTATATATATATACATATATATAACAACTTTTAACAAAAATACCATATACCCATATCTCCTTTTATATTTTTCCCTAAACAACACAAACAGACACAAATATCTAATAGATGATCATTTTGTATATAATAAAAACAATAGCTAGCATTTCTTTAGTATTTATTATGTCATAGGTACTATGCCAAGGGCTTTGCAATTATTATCTCATTTAATCCTTACAACCATTCTGGGAGGTAAGAGGCAGATTCTACTATTATTCCCATCTTACAAATGAGTAAATTAAAAAAAAAGAAAGTTAAGGAACTTGGTCAGAGTTACGCAGCTAGTAAGTTTTTGAGTCTATATTTGAATTTAAATCTTTCCTATTCAATGCCCAGTGTTCTATCCTCTGAACTTTCCAATGGTAGAAATTTTTCCTTGTGGCAAATATATGTAGTTATAAAAAAAAAAACTGACTTAAGAGCCATGTTAAAGAATGATTGCTGCATTCTACATCTCTAGTATATTACATCTCCATAAAGGGTTGAAAGATAGGTTTCATTTTCAATCTTTTCAAAATATTCTTTCTTTCCTTATGAGAATTAAGAACATATATAATGAACCGACTAAAGCCAATTTAATTGCTTTGGGCTGTGAATCCATGCATTCTCATTATCCCATAGAAACTTCATTTTAAATCTCATCTTCATTTAATGTTCTTGCAACATCTGAGGCCAGCTGAGAATAACTTTGGCCATGCTTTTTGCATTACCAAATTCTACCTAATTTTCTTTTTCTTTTTCTTTTCTTTTTTTATTAAAGCTTTCTTATTTTCAAAATATATGCAATGACCTTTGAAAAATGTTGTGTTCCAACTTTCCCCTCTTCCCCCAATCCCTCCCCTAGATGAAAAGTAATCCAATATATATTAAACATGGTAAATATATATATATATACATATATATATATATATATCAAATACAGGCATACATATTTATATAGTTATCTTACTGCACAAGAAAATTCTGATAAAGGAAGAAAAATGAAAAAGAAAATAAAATTTAACCAAACAACAACAAAGGAAGTGAAAATGTTGTGCTGTGATCTACACTCAGTTCCTAAATCCCTGTCTCTGGGTGTAGAGGATTTCATTATCACAAGATCATTGGAACTGGCCAGAATCATCTCATTGTTGAGAATCATCTCAGAATTGCTCATTGTATAATCTTGCTGTTACCATGTATAATGATCTCCTGGTTCTGCTCATTTCATTTACCATCAGATCATGTAAGTTTCTCTAGGCATCTCTGAAATCATCCCACTGATCATTTCTTATAGAACAATAATATTCTATAACATTCATATACCATAACTTATTTAGTCATTCTTCATCTGATGGGCATCTACTTAGTTTCCAGTTTTTTACCATTACAAAAAGGGCTACCACAAACATTTTTGCACATGGGGGTCCCTTTCCCACCTTTAAGATTTCTTTGGGATATAAGCCCAGTAGGAACACTGCTGAATCAAAGGGTATACACAGTTTGATCGCCCAATGAACGTAGTTCCAAATTGCTATCCAAAATGGTTGGACCAGTTCACAATTCCACCAACAAAGCATTAGTGTCCCAGGTTTTCCACATCCCCTCCAACATTCATCATTATCTTTTCCTGTCATCTTAGCCAATCTGAGAGGTATGTAGTGGTACCTCAGAGTTGTCTTATTTTGCATTTCTCTGATCAATAGTTGATTTAGAACACTTTTTTCATATGACCAGGGATGGTTTCATTTTCTTCATCTGAGAATTGTCTGTTCATATCCTTTGACCATTTATCAATTTCTACCTATCTATTATTACACTGTTTGCATTCTACTTTTGCTATGGATCTTTCTCTGAGTACTTTGACCCCAGTGATTTCTCTTTGTGTTACCTACTATAATATTGATAGTCTATATCACATAACAAAACACTGTCATATTATTCTGCTTCATTTATATAACTGTTTGCTTGATAATTAACTTGTATACCCTCTTAATATATGTAGAATAATGCTTCTTGTAGAGGATCTGAGACATAGTAGACATTATAAATACTGTCACTTGGATCAATGATACTATGCATATTAATGAACTCTTCCTACTAAACAAAAATGATTTTCTAGACCTGTGTGAAACTTTTAGCTTTGAAACTTTCCCTCCTGCCATATACAATATTGGAGATAATATAATTCATTCTATCCTCACTCTTCCTTGTTTTTCACCTGGTCTCCCTCATATTCACTTATATTGTGATCCTTCTGTGTATAGATGAAGTTTGAACTAGGATAAAGCATTAACTAAATCAACCCTTATAGTGTTTACAGACATAATCTTGATCTCAATTAGTTTCATAATAAACAATAGGACAGTTAGGTGGTGCGGTTGATAGAGGTGTTGGCCTGGAATCAGAAAGACTTATTTCCCTGAGTTCAAAACTGGTTTCAAGCACTATTTGTGTGAACCTGGGAAAGTCACTTAATCTTACTTCCCTTAGTTTCCCCAGCTATAAAATGAACTGGAGAAAGAAATGGCAAAACACTCTATTATCTTTATGAAGAACTCTAAATAGGGTTGCAAAGAATTGGATAGGACTGAAATGGCTGAAAAACAGCAATCAAACAAGATATTGGGTATTCCCCTAATCTCTTTGCTGATTTTGCATTTTGTTATATTAAAGATGGGGTGACTAATGAATAAGAAAGAGAATTGACCTGATCCTGTGGGCAATGTGCCTGCAAAGAAATAGTTTCCTGAAAAGAAAGGCTTAGTTTCACCTGAAGTCATCCCTTTTCTATTTTATGTTCTACCTTATATTCTTTATTGGAAATTAGACAAAAATGCTAAGCAGGACATTTATTTGTATATCTATCTTTGCCTCTAGTCATATTCTGTTCTCTGAACTTTGATCTGGCAAAATGTCCTTCTCCTGCCAATCTTATTTGCATATTATCAATGCCTCTGCCCTGATCAGTGATCAAAATTATTTCTGCTTTAGGAAAAAGAAGCATCCTCTTTCATTCCTTATCTGAGATGAATGAAAAGTCCAAGAGACAGAGTTTCTTGGTAATTAATAATTAATTCATTAAATAGGCTAACATAACCAATAAATTGATAGTTAGGGATTTCTCTTGTTGACCAAAGATCCCCACTTGTAGACCACTGAATGCTTAAGTAACTTTGAGAAAAGAGGGTGCCCCTGACAAACAAAAATCAACAATGTTTCATGAACAATTAATGAGGGTATGGATAGATTAATGAAGAGGTAGGCCAAAAGTCTATACCTTCTCCCTTGGAGAATATCACTTGATTATGAGACATGGCCACCTTTAGCTATCAGGACAAAGGAATACATTTTTACTTATATCACTATTGCTTTTTTTTTCCTATTTCTTTGTTCATGAACTGAGTTCCCCTAAATTGTAATGAAGGGATATAAAGGCATAGACTCAAATACTTTAGGGCTGGAATGCACCTAAGATTATATTTTGTTTATACTCAAAGAAAAAAAAAAGTAAGGAACCCAGTTGAGTGAAGTTTAGTCAAGATCCTAGAGTTATGTACCCTGGATTTAGGGCAATCTCATCCATCAGCCTTTTCTTCAGAGGCTGGGTAAATTACCTAAAATAGTTGGTCCCTGAATGAGGATATAGAAAGGAAAAAAAAGATACTAATTTAATAACTGGGTATTAATATAAAGAATATTAATATATAATAAATATAATCACTTCTTTCATTAGCACCAAATTTGTGTTTCTGTTCAGAACTTGTTCAGAATAGAACCTGGTCCCTTCTAATATTTTTTAAAAGTCAATACCTCTTTATTATTTCATGCTTCCACATTATCGAGGTTTTATATTATGAGTAATTGCATCATATCTCTTATCTGTGCCTGCCCCAGCAAAGATATGCACAGAAATGTTTATTTGAAAATCTCTTATAATTTTAAAAGACCTATTGATTCATAAAATGTTATGCCTGGAAAACACAGGAATTGTGTATTCTAATCCTTTTATTTTACAGATGAGTAATCTATGGGATAAAAAAAAGTGTTTTAAAATCTCATAGGCAGGAAGACTTTGAACTCAAGCCTTTGTGAATTCAGTTGAAACTCATTCCAATGCACCACACTTATTCTAGAACAAAATAAAAATATATTCATACCCTCACCAACAATAATAGGGAGGCTAATACAATTTTTTTTAAACAAAACAATCTTTTCCCCTGGCTTTCAGATTCAGAAAACCACTTTTCCAAACTATAATGAATATTGGTAATTGTTCTATCAAGTGAAAGATTACTTAGTCAATGGAAAGAAAATAACTGCTAAGTAAAAGAGACATTTTAATACTTAAAGAATTAATGTAGGAACTCTCTAGAGTATTTGTGGCTGACTGCTAACTTGGGTTCGAAGTTTAATAGTTAAGTCCTGGCATGGAGTTGGGTTGTTGCCCTTTATTCTCTATGGATATTTTCTTCTTGCCTCAAGAAACCTCAGCAGCTATGATGTAATTTTTCTCAGTTTCCTAGCTAACAATACTTATCCAAACTCTCTCTACAACCACTGATTTTCTGTCAGTTAGTTGTCAGTGACTTTCTCCCTTTAGAAGCAGAAGCTCACTGCTGAGACTTAAAATGTGACTGCGTATAAAGAGTGAAAGAAAAACAAGTAGTTTTGTGCTAAAACTATTAGTCTTATGCTAAAACTATTTTCAGTTCAACAGAAATTTATTACCTATCATACATGCCTAGCATTGTACTAGACCCTGTGGAGGATCCTAAATGAGACACTATCCTTTTTTCAGCAGTCTAATTTAGAAGTTTCTACAATAGTTCCTGTTTGATAATTCAGCACCAACTATCACATTTAGGTTTCTAGCACCCAAGGTAAAGAAAATCTTAGTCTTAAAGAAAATGATAATAGTAATAATAATAATAAAAATAATAATAGATAGACTAGGAGCTGATATAACCACCATCACTAAAGATTTGGGGGGTAATGGAACATTTCTTCTGGATTAGATCAGATTTTATAAACTATTTTAAAGCTGAGTGGTACTAGTAAGCATAAATAATATTTCTCAGTTCATCCAGAAAGAAAAGAGAGAGGAGAAAAAATAAAAGGGGCAAAAGAAATTCTAGAAAACTCCAATGGACCACTGCACCATCAGAGGAATAGAAAAGATAACAATTCAGCTCTATCTACAAAGCTGTTTGACTCTATTGCATATCCTCCTGTATATTTGCTGAAAAGTAGATTCTAATGAGACACATACCTTGTCTTTAGTTTATCCCTTGCTCTACCATATAACGCATCCATCTTTCCCCCCCACATCCTTTATGTTATTTCTCCTTTAAAATTTCTTGCTACCTTGCAACCTGCTTATGCCCACAGTATACCATTCTATTGCTATTTATATGATCCTTAATCTCTATAGACAATGTAGCACTTCATGATTCATAGCATATGATATCATGAGAAGAATATAGGGTTAAAAAGGTGATCCTTCCCACCTTCAGAAACTTTGAGTAAATAAAAGAAAATTGCATTTCACCTAAGTATTAGTGTTTGATGGACAGCTAGGTGGTGAAGTGAATAAAGCGCTGGGTCCTGAGTTCAAATCTTGTCTCAGACACTTATTAGCTGCGTGATTCTAGGCAAGGAACTTAATCTTATCTGCCTCAGTTTCTCCATCTGCCAAATGGACTGGACAAGGAAATGGCAAAGTGCTCAAGTATCTTTGCCAAGGAAACCCAAAAAGGTGCCAAGAAGATGGGTGATTACTACTGAACTACAATAGAATCTGTTCTAATTTTCCTCTTGAACAGCTGACTTTGTTCACTAGCTAATTAAAGCTTCTGTCCAGTATATATGTATGCTTTCAAAAAATCTATAAGTCTGAATTTAGTCTGGACAATAGACACTCTTTATGCATCAGCTTTTCCCTACGTAATTAGTCAAGATAAGACTTTTTGTGGAATATTGATCTCATTTAGGGAAGCTTTATAATTATCTAAAGATTGAGGTGATCAACACAAATGGAAACCAAAAACAAAAGCATTTTGAGAACCAAACTATTTAAGGAAGTGATTGCTCAAAAATTGCATAAGTAATAAATTATAAGACCTTAAATCCTGACCTTTATGACTCCAGAAGCAATGTTATTTCCAATTTGTAACATTGACCCCAAAATAAATTTCATTAAAAAATTCATACCTGCAGATAACTTTCATGAACAATAATAGGAAGACCAATAAATTTTTTTTGTGTTGTTTGTATGCAAAACAAAAATCAACCTCTCCCCAAAACCTTTAATTTCAGATTTTGGCACTTTTTAAGGCTATAA
>JAJPUD010019373.1:0-18991 GCA_023553655.1 Myrmecobius fasciatus | reverse complement strand
CAATTCATTGTACTGATGAGGAAACTGAGGCAAATAGGGTGAAATGATTAGCCTAGAGTCACCCACCTAAAAGGGTCTGAAGCCAGATCTGAGCTCAGGAAGATGAGTTGTCTTGGCTCCAACCAAGCACTCTATCCACTGTTACCTTGCTGCCCTGAATGTCATCCTAAAGACAAGGGAGATACCTTGTGGTTAAAAATAGGTTGTAGCATTTTATTCACAAAGAATTGCATGGAAAAAGTACTGGAGACATACATAACCTAAAAAACATGAGATGAGTCAGTGTTGTATTAAGAACAAAGGATAACTAATGAACATCCCATGTGCCCTATTGGTATCACACAATACCAAGAATCTTGTACATTGGAAAGACTTCCCCTTTCCAAGTGAAAGATTTATGCAACAGTACAACAGGCTAAGAAATTACAGATGACCCAATTATCCCACTGTTATAAATCCTACTTGGATATGATAATTTTTGATGTATTACTGTATCTAATATATTTGCATAAATATTCATTAATAACATTGGTTTATAATTATATTGCCTCTCTTCTTTGAAATAGTCTATGTACTATTCAAGTTGTGATCTATCAATAGATAGATCACAGTTGCCTGAAATTAGGAGAACTTGAGTTCAAATATGGCTTCAGATACTTTGTGCCTCTGTGACTGAACAAATCATTTAACCCCCTTTGCCTTAATCCATTCAAGAAAGAAATATGACAAACCACTCCAGTATCTTTGCCAAGAAAACTACAAATGAGGTCATGAAGAGTTGGACATGATTGAAAAACAACTAAAACAACAAAATATACTGTTATCCTGGGACCAATTTCTTTTCAGTGGATTTTTACATTTCTCTTTCTGAAATTGCATTTATATAGGTTATTAATTTCAGTATTTCATAATTTTAGTAATTATTTTCCATTCCTTTTAGATTTACAATTTTATTAACACAATGGAATGTGTAATAATCTCATGTGTTTCTTGTTTCTTTTTGTCTTCATTGCAATAGCGTCATTTTTATTTTTCATTTCGGTGTGTGGGTCTCCTTTTAATTAGTTGTACAACTTTTTTATCTTGTCTTTAAAAAAAGTGCTCTTAAATTTATCAATTTGTTTTTTAATCTTTGTATTAATTTCTGCTGATTTTTATGTCTAGATGTTTTTTTTCTATATGTGGATGGTTTTTCTATTTTTCTAGGCTTTTTGATCACAAATTCAATTTCTTAACTTTCTTCCTGGATCTCTTTTGATGTAGCATTTTAGTGCTCCAAGTTTTCCTTAAATACAATGCTTTGGCCTTGTCTTATAGACTTTAATATGTAATATCTATATTCTCATCATCGTTGATATTATCTATTATTGTTCTGATGAAGAGGAGGGGTAATTAGCTGCTTTCAATTACTGTTATTTCAATGATTGTCAAGGGGGAAAGTTATTAAGTTGGTTTTTTTGTTTTGTTTTGTTTTGCTCCAGAGGGAAGAGCTGGAAATACTGGGATAGGGGGAAAGGAAAGGGGAAGATGGAGAGGGGCAAGAAGGAAGGAGTTGCAAAGAGGCAGTTTTAGGCTTGATGTCAGAATAAACTTACCAACAATTAGCCAGAGAGTATTGGGCCAGGACACAGACAATGAGCAGAATCCCAACCAGGCAAAATATTACATTATGATTAGGCAGCCAGAAGTGCTTCAAGGAAGTCAGTCATGATCAGGGAAAGACTTGCAGGGCTTTATATTAGGGCAATGACTTCTAGAGCTTTTCATCAGAACACTGAAGCAGTCTTCCGGAAATGAGGAATTCAGTTTCTTCTGGAGTAGTCTGGAGATTACTCATTGTATTCATGATCCTCCACCAGATATACCATGCAGCAAAATCTCATTGCCTTTCCTGTTCCATTGGGCTTCCCACCCAAGGTTCCCCTTCTCCTAGCATCACTGCACCAAGGTTTGGATTGTACTCTGTGATACTGCTTTCCTCCCCTGCAAATTGTCATACCTATAGTCTTACTTTATTTTTATTACAAACCTGACATGACTAAGGTAGGGGTTATTATCCCATCTTATAGATGAAGCAACTAAGACAAGGTGTAAATCTCTGCTATCTTGTCAATCAACAAACATTTATTAAGTGACTACCACAAGTCAGGCACTGCCCTAAGTGCTGGGGATACAAAAAGAAACAAAAATCAGTCCCTACTCTCAAGGAGCTCACAGGGGAGATAATACACAAAAATAAGTACAAAGCAACTTACATACAGGATGAATAGGAAATAATCAAGAGAGAGAAGGCATTAAAATTAAGACAGGTTGGGGAAAATCTATGAAAAAAAGTATTTTAATTGAGATATAAAGGAAACCAGGGAATCCATTAGGTCGGGGATTCTTAATCTTTTTCCACTGGGGAACCCTTTTCACCTGAGAATTTTTTTTAATGCGATCTGAGTATATAAATATATAAAATAGATATACAAATTAAACATTTAGTGATAATACATAATTTTTCATCCTGTAGTTTAAGAAGTTTTGCATTAGACAAAGATGAAAAAGGAGAGCCTTTTAGGTGTGTGGGATAGCAACCCTTACCCAAATTAAAATCAGAGACTCTCAATGTAAAAAGCACAAAGGGATTTATTATGCTCGCCCAAGAAAGGGCAACTCCCAACAGACAAGGTGTCAGTAGAGGAGTGCAAAGTGCAAACTGCAAAACACAAGATTATACAGCTCTTAACCAGAAGCCCCCACTCCCCTTTCTAACCTTTTCTCCAATCCACTGGGGAATTCTAATTTATCCAAAGACTAAATATTGACCCAAGAACACACTTTACCTATTAGGTACTTAAATGCTAATGAAAAGGTGGGGAGACAGGAGGGAAATGTTTATTTATCTAAGATAATCACACACCTGCAAGCTTTTAGCTAAGGATTAACTTGTTATTGCAAACTCTCAGGTCACAATTAGAGCACAGGTGGAAGGACATCCTTTTGTGAGAGATCTTCACTCAGTTTACACCATCCAATGCCTCCTTTTTATTTATTAACCTCTGAAAACCTCTCACATTATTCTTTTTTTTAATTGAAACTTTTTATTTGCAAAACATATGTATGGGTAATTCTACAACATTAACCCTTACAAAGCTTTCTGTTACAAATTTTTTCCCCCTACTCCCCACCCCTCCCCTAGATGGCAGGATATCCACTACATGTTAATTATGTTAAAATACTTGACAAATCAAATATATGTATACATATTTCCACGCATCATTTTTGTGTAAGAAAAATCATATCTACAAGAAAGAAAAATCAGAGAAAGGAAACACAATGCAAGCAAACATTGACAGAGAGCATGAAAATGTTATGTTGTGGTCCACATTTCACATCCCTCTCCCTGGGTTTATATGGCTTTCTTCAGTGAACAATTGGAAGTGGTTTCAAACATTTCATTGTTGAAGAGAACCATGTCCATCAGAATTGATCATCATATAGTATTGTTGTTGCTGTGCATAATGATCTTCTGGTGTTCTGCTCATTTCGCTCAGCATCAGTTCATGCAAGCCTCTCCAGACCTCTATGAAATCGTCCTGCTGGTCGTTTCTCACAGAACAATAATATTTCATAACGTTCATATACCATAACTCATTCAGCCATTCTCCAATTGATGGGCATCCATTCAGTTTCCAGTTTCTAGCCACTACAAAAAGGGCTGACACAAACATTCTTGCACATGTGGGTCCCTTTCCTTCCTTTATGATTTCTTTGGGATATAAGCCCAATAGAAATGCTGCTGGGTCAGAGGGTATGCACAGTTTGATAACTTTTTGAGCATAGCTCCAAATTGCTCTCCAGAATGGTTGGATCCGTTCACAGTTCCACCAACAATGCATCAGTGTCCCAGCCTTCCCACATCCCCTCCAACATTTGTCAATATCTTTTCCTGTCATTTTAGCCAATCTGACAGGTGTGTAGTGGTACCTCAAAGTTGTCTTAATTTGCATTTCTCTGATCAATAGTGATTTGGAGCACTTTTCATATGACTACAAATAGTTTTAATTTCATCATCTGAAAATTGTCTGTTTATATCCTTTGACCATTAATCAATTGGAGAATGGCTTGAATTCTTATAAATATGAGACAATTATTTATATATTTTAGAGATGAGACCTTTACCAGAATCCTTAAATGTAAAGATAATTTCCCAATTTATTGCTTCCCTCCTAATCTTGACTACATTGGTTTTGTTTGTACAAAAATTTTTTAACTTAATATAGTCAAAATTATCTATCTGGTGTTCAATTAAGAGTTCCAGTTCTTCTTTGGACATACATTTATTCCATCTCCATAGGTCTGAGAGGTAAACTATACTATGTTCCTCTAATTTGCTTATAATATCACTCTTTATATCCAGATCATGAACCCATTTGGATCTTACCTTGGTATGTGGTGTTAGGTGTGGGCCCTAATTTCTTCCACACTAGTTTACAATTTTCCCAGCAGTTTTTGTCAAATACTGAGTACTTATCCCAGAAGCTGGGGTCTTTCTCACATTATTCTTGATACATTTCCCCAACCATCTCATCCTCAGTCTCCAATCTTTCTGGGTCTGGCTTGTTTTTTCCCCTCTATGGGGTCCATCCTAATCTAACTGGACTTCCCTCTCCAGGTTGTTCAATCTTTACCATCCTGACCAGTGATGTACTGTACTTGTAATAAGCTGACTTATGATGTATTGTGTGATATCACAGGGGAGACAGATAGGGAGTAGTGTGACTCCACTTAAAGCTATCAACAGGAACCAAAGAATCTGTCTTCCTCGGCTACCTCCAGACCAGGATCACCAAGAGGTATTAAATGATGAGTGATGAGGTCTTCAATACAATCCCTTAGACAAGCAGGAAAAAGTTCTGACAAGGGAGATCACTTTGGTTCCTGGAAAGTAGTCCAGTCAGAAATCCAAGTTATGTCAAGCTCCTGAGATCCACCCTCTGTGGAAATCCCAGTCATGTCCATGAAGTTAAATTTTCCCTATAAAACCTACTTGTGGGCTGTCCCACGGCTGCTACCTTCCTTTAGGTCAACTCATCACAGCACTCTAACTTGTCCCACACCATGCCATATGGGATCTCCCCTAACTCCTCTATGTTTCCCAACCCTACTTCTTACTGCTAACTAATTCTTTCAGTATTTAGTCTACTAGCTAAGGGCATGTCCCAACTTCATGGGATACTCCCTTTCTACTGGGAAATTGTGAGTTCCACTTGTCTTTCATATACTCTTCCAACACTATTTCATATTTACCATTCCTGATGACTATTTGTGCTCCTTCATTTTGTCTGTAACCTATTCCTTCAAAGAAACCTACTTTTTGCCAAAGAGAATGGCCACTGTGAATTTTTCACATGACTGAACCCCAACATCATTGAGAACTAGGTCTGGAATGGAACACGAGCCAATCTTCTGATGTCTTTGGAAATTTCCTTCACTACTTGTCCATTATCATCAATTTTCACACAGCAAAAATTTAATTTCCCACTAATTCTACTTTCTTCAGCCAACAAGTAGTCTAATACCAATCTATGCTGGATGACTCCTTCTCTAGTCTGAGTGGCTTCTTCTGCTAACAAATTCAGTGCCTTTGTGGTCTGGTTAGTAATTTTTTCAACCATAGCCTAGAGTCTAATGAGCCAGAATATTAACTTGAATATTTTGGAACCAGATTCCCTCCCTCCAGAGAGACACCTCCTCAATACCTTCTTATTTATCTTTAGACATATTATACACTTTTCAGATACAATTTGTTGTACAAATTATACATATTGCTATACACCCAATTTCTTGCTTTTACTTTTTGTTAGAGGGAGAAAGCAAGACATATCCAGAAGGGTTAACAAAATGTTAAAGCACAGCTCATACATTTTTTTATTTTTATTTTTTATTTTTTTATTTTTATTTTTTCTCTCTTTTTTATTTGCTAAACATATGTATGGGTAATTCTTCAACATTAACCCGTACAAAGCTTTCTGTTACAAATTTTTTCCCCCACTCTCCAACCCTCCCCTAGATGGCAGGATATCCACTACATGTTAATTATGATAAAATACTTGACAAATTGAATATATGTATACATATTTCCACACTTAACATTGTTGTGCAAGAAAAATCATATCTACAAGAAAGAAATATCAGAAAAAGGAAACACAATGCAAGCAAACATCTATCGAGAGCATGAAAATGTTATGTTGTCCACATTTCACACCCCTCTCTCAGGGTGTATGTGGCTTTCTTCACTGAACAATTGGAACTGGTTTGAAACATTTCATTGTTGAAGAGAGCCATGTCCATCAGAATTGATCGTCATATAGTATTGTTGTTGCTGTGTATAATGATCTCCTGGTTCTACTCATTTCACTCAGCATCAGTTCACATACATTTTTTTTAAAATTAAAATCAAATCAAATACAGTTTTAACCTCTAGTAGCAATACTTCAATATTAATGCACATATATTTTAAAAATTGTATACCAGAATTAACTTTTTAGTTTTTAATTTTAGTACATATTTAGTACAAATTTAATTTTAGTACATACTAGTTAATAGTAATTATCTCATGCAATTTCAGAATCAGAATTCCAATTTAAACACACATAGCCCCCAAATTTAAGGTGGCAAAAAAACCTGCTCTTTCAAGTCTATCTACAAAGGAGGGGAACATGCAAGAAGGGTTTTAAGAAACTGGCAGACTTTAGTATCCTAGAGGAGAGGGTTGGAGAAATTTGGATCCAGATGTCCGGCTACAGATTTGTGGCCCAGTGACTAGCCCACCCTCCATGCCAGAAATGCCGGGGGACCATGTTGAAGATGTTGGGGTACTAGTACAAACCCCACAAGAATCCAGGGCAGCCAAGGACTCCAGCCTAGCCAGGATAGATCACAGATTCCACAAGCCTCTCCCAGGGAAAGAAGCGTGGAAACTCCCAGAGAAGGTGTTTTTCCTCTTTCTGTTTTTTTGTGAACCTCAGGTTCAGGCCTTCAGAAGGCTTTTAGTCACGTAAGTTAGGCCTACTTAAAAATACAATAGACTAACTCAAATTAGCTGACTGAGAGATAGTGCCAAGCAGTTTAAAAGTAAGTCTCAAAACCCCCAGAATCTGCTAAAATGTTTTAGCAGTTCTGTAACTTTAACTATTTCTGCAGACCCAAATTGGCCAATTCTAAGTCCACAGAAAAGTCAGTTTTTTTTTTCTTTTGGATGTGACAGTTAAAAACTTTCCCTATCTCCGAACTAGTCTTTCCTCTATCGAAAAGCTATTTGCATAAATCCAATTATGTACAAAACAAGGCTTTTAAATCCCATATAGCTAGATCTTTTCTTTGTAATTAGGCTGAGATAAGCACAGATGATAAAACACAAACGTTCTCTCTCTCTCTCTCTCTCTCTCTCTCTCTCTCTCTCTCTCTCACACACACACACACACACACACACACACAAACACAAATTGCTTTTCTAAATCAATCTAGGAGGGGAGTTCTGGAGCCAAAGCCTTGGGAGCTGGCCAGTTGGGTATTGAAGGCTCCTTTGAATTTATACCCAGGGGAATGGACAGTTCCTCCTTGAGCAGGCATCTGCCCAAATAAACAACCGTTTTTAATCCCTACACATTTTAACACTTCATCCCAATTCTTCCCAAAGGGCTATATTCCCAGGAGAGTAGATAGGTTTTTAGAGCCAGCTACTTTAGATGGTTCCTTTCCCAAGGTTCACAGTATCTTGTCCCCTTTGATAGGAGGATTCACCCAATCTTACCAAAGGAAAATGGGAGAATCCTTATGGACTCAAACCTCTAAGAGTTTCCCAATAGCAAAGGGAAAAGGGAGCCTTTTACAGACTTTTGCTTAAATTCTCTCAATTACAATCCCAATCACCCAGCTGGCTTAACAGTTCTTGGCAAAGGGAAAGTCCTCTTAACCACTTAGAGTCTCTCCCACCTCACCAATTGCTTTCCCTACTTGGGTTGTACACAACTTACCTGACTGATTTCAAACTTTTCTCAGCTGGCTTATCTCCTCAGCCAAATTAATTCTATATCTTCACCAGCCCACTTCCATTTTTGCTTTCTCCAAGTGTCTCTCTCTGAGAATTTTCCCTTATTGGAGTGGCTCCTAGACGAGTCCAAGGACTGTCAGAGAATTCTTTGGAGGGCGTTTGCCCAAGGATTCAGTATGGAAGAGACCCCTCACAAACCTATCTCGGGGTGAGCCCCCAAAACTATGTGAGACAGTGATCCTTATCCAAATTAAAATCAGAGATTCTCAAAGTAAAAAGCAAAAAGGGATTGATTATGATCTTGTGAAAAAGAGCAAAACAGACAAGGTGTCAGTCCAGAAGGGCAAAATGCAAAACACAGGATCATATAGACTCTAGCCAGAAGCCCCCATCCCCAATTCTGACATTTTCTCCCATGGCTGGCAAGTTCTAGTTTACCTAGAGACTAAATATAAATCCCAAAACAGGTATTTAATGATAATGAAAAAGGGGGAAGAGAGACAAGAGAGAAATGTTTATTTATCTAATATAATGAACATCTATAGCTTTTAGCTATAGCTCAACTTGTTATTGCAAAGTCTAAAGTCACAATTAAGACATAGATCAATAGTGATTTGGAGCAACTTTTCATATGACTAGAGATGGTTTTAATTTCATCATCTGAAAATTGTCTGTTCATATCCCTTGACCACTTATCTATTGAAGGGTGTCTTGAAATCTTATATATATGAGACAATTCTCTATATATTTTGGAAATGAGGCCTTTATCAGAACCATTAAATGTAAAGATCATTTCTCAATTTGATGCTTCCCTCCTAATCTTGTCTGCATTAGTTTTATTAGTACAGAAACTTTTTAACTTAATATAATCAAAATTATCTATCTGGTGTTCAATTAGGAGTTCCAGATCTTCTTTAGGCATAAATTTATTCCATCTCCACAGGTCTGAGAGGTAAACTATACTACGTTCCTCTAATTTGCTTACAAAATCACTCTTTATATCTAGATCATGAACCCATTTAGATCTTATCTTGGTATGTGGTGTTAGGTATGGATCAAGGGCTAATTTCTTCCAGGGATTCAGAATTCTTAAATATTAATGTGGTACATTTACAGATAGCAAGATCAAGGTAATGATCAGGTGGGATGGAGGAGTAGGTGATAGAAAATGAGAAGATTAAGAAATTAGGGAGTTTGAGGGAGAGTCAACACTCATGTTGAAGGCAGGAGTTGGGGAAGTGAGGATAATTGTGAAAAATTATGTTAGCCTATAGAGAATGTGAATATGAGAAGTGATATTCACATTTATCAGATCAGAGGAATATTTTGTTCTTACTGAAAAAAGTCTACTTTAGTTGTACTTAACTTCAGTCAAACAGGGCACAAACAACATTTAAAACTGACAGCTAAGAGAAGGTCACATAATTCCTTGGTTACATAGATCTACAAATCAAACATTTACTGATAATAAATCAAAATTTTGTGACCTTCAGTTACACAACCCCACTCACAGTTTAAGAAGCTTTGCATTAGATAAAGATGAAAAAAGAGAGTCTTGTAGGCATGGGGGGATACATAGCTTATTAGTGGCTAGGATATCTGACTCTTAAAACAAGTATTCTTTAGATGAAACAGAAAGAAATAAAAGAAAGGAAGGGAGCAGCTGAAAAAGAGGGAAATTGTACATTTTTGGAAGCAACTACAAACCTAATAATCTGAAAGAGAAGATTGTCTTTTTTTTTTTTTAAAGATATGGGGTGGTGAAAGAAGGACAAGAAATAGCAATGGTACTTTTGGGACAGAAAGAATGCAGAGCCTTGGTCAAAGAGAGACTAATAAAAGAATCCCCCAAAGTAAAAAGGAAAAAAAAGGACTTTATCCAGACGTGAAATAAATAGGAAAAAATGATTGGCTGCAATAAAAGCTATAGTTGGCCCTCAATTAAACCAAGGAATTATGTGACCTTTTCTTAGCTGTCAGTTTTAAATGTTGCTTGTGCCCTGCCAAGACTGAAGTCAAGTAGCTAAGAAGAGTACAGCTAAAATAGACTTTTTTTTCAGTAAGAACAAAATATTTCTATGACATAATGAATGTATCACATCTAATATTCACATTCTCTATAGGTTAACAATATTATGTTTAACCATTCAGCTATAGATTACTGTAAATGAAGAATAATTAGCAAAATCATGGACTTTTTTTGGTTTAGTCTTTGATTCCTAAGTCTGCTTTCCCCATTTAAGTAAATCAGGCTTCTATTTGATTATGTTTGTTAATAAGCAAAAATATATTTGGGTTTTATAATAAACTAATAATTTCCCAAGAACCTCACTTCTGTAATAGATCTATGTACAAACAACTCTATGCCATAATAGTGTCTACAGTTGGGATTTTAGCTATTACTAGAATTTGGTAACTCATTACATTATTTGCTTGTGTTGTTTTTGAGTCATTTTTCAGTCGTGTCCTTATCCAGTTCTTGGTGACCTCATTTGGGGTTTTCTCAGCAGAGAAGCTGGAGGCTTACCATTTGTTTCATCAGCTCATTTTACAGATGAGCAACAAATGAGGCAAACAAAATTAAATGACTTGCCTGTGGTCATATAGCTAATGATATTTAAGTTAGAATTTGAACTCATAAAGATGAATCATCCTGATTCCAAGTCCACCTGTGCAAGTACCTGCCCTCTATGGTTATCCCTTCCATATGGGGGGCACAGTACCCCTGAGATATAGAAAACCTACATAAAATTTTTTGGCCCTTTCTTCATACCAGAGAAGTTTGAATTATTATGGTTTTAAAAGATAAGTATGTTAATATTATATCATATATATATATATTATTCATTTCTCAGTTTCTGAACTTTTTTTCTATCATCTGCTGGCCTTCATATGTCATTTGCAGCTTCTGCAAAACTCCAAAATTCCCATTTTCTTATACCAACTTGCAAAATGTCAGAATTGAAATGGAGAATGTCACAATGTAAAAAGAATAATTATGTTTGCTTTTAGTAAACCTCAAAGTATACTAATTTCCCTTTCAAAATTATCCTCTATGCTTTTGTTAATAATTCATATTTCAGCAGTGTTAGGTCTTAGCTGGCTTAAATTTAGCCTTTTCCATGATCTATCGATCCATGTAAGGTAAATTAAGACTAAGGTATTGGTAGAGTTTATAGAAGTGATATTGAAGTGATGTCAACCTAACTTCTTTTTGATCAGAAGCTTCCCCCTTCCAGTGTAGACACTGTCAACAAATCACTTGGTTGATCACACACAGCAACAGATTAAAACTTGAAAAATATGTTATTAACCAATTGTTTTGTCTGTAGAATGCTAATAGATTGTTAAAAATTCAAGTGTTATATGATTATATGTATTATATGATGATCAATTCTGATGGATGTAGTTCTTGTCAACAATGAGATGATTCAGGCCAGTTCCAATGATCTTGTGATCAAGATCACTCTTTCTATTGTTGTTTGCTTGCATTTTTTTTCTTTCTCATTTTTTCCCTTTTTGATCTGATTTTTCTTTTGCAGCAAGATAATTGTAGAAATACGTATTGCACATGTTTATCATATATTGGATCACTTCCCATCTAGGTGGGGAGGTGGTGGAAGAGAGAGAAAAAATTAGAACACAAGGTTTTGTAAGGGTGAATGTTAAAAATTATCTATGTAAATATTTTGAAAATAAAAAGCTTTAATTAAAAAAATTAAAGTGATTTTTTTAAAATGTCAAATCATTTTAAGGTAAGCTTTTATTAGCTTAAGGTAAGCTTACCTTATTTACCTTATTTATTACCTTAAGCTAATAAAAGCTTACCTTAAAATTTATACATATAAGTATTGTATATGCTTGTATATTCCAATGTGTGTATGTACACACACACACACACACACATATGATACATGATATTCCTGAAGTTTTAGTGTGGCTTTAAGCAATTAATCTTATATGTGTATGTATCTATGTGTATGTGTGTATGTATATTTAGACACTGACAGGGAAATCAATTTACATATGTGCTAAATTCTTTTCTTTTCTTTTCTTTCTTTCTTTCTTTTTTCTTTTTTTTTTTTTTTTTTGCTGAGGCAATTGGGGTTAAGTGACTTGCTCAGGGTCACACAGCCAGGAAATGTTAAATGTCTGAGGCCAGATTTGAACTCAGGTTCTCCTGACTTCAGGACCACTGTGCTACCTAGCTGCTATTCTTAAACTCTGTGGGTCTTAAGTGTATTTTGTTATTTAAAGGGACCTATAGGATGTAGATATACCATATTTCCTCATGCCTCATCCAGTAGCATATCTATAAAATGAAATCTGGTTAAAATGAACAAGGTAGGAGGTGTAACGAGAGTATGTAATAGATGTTGAAGGGCAGAAAGGGCTGCTTGCTTTGCTTTGAAAAATAAATATTAATTCTAATATTGAACATTTACATAACATTTTTAGATTTAGGAGATGTTTTTCTCACAAACAACCTCATGAGTTAAGTAATGGACTATTATTCTCATTTTATAGATGAGGAAACTGAGTTCCAAAAGTTGAAATTATTTGCCCATGATCATCTGGCAAATAACATCAGTTCTACCATAAGAGGACAGGAATTTTCCAAAAACAGCACAATAGGCAAAATCCCACAATAAAAAAATGGAGTTAGGAACACAACACTTACAATCTTTTTTAGTGACATGCTAGACATATATATATATGTGTGTGTGTGTGTGTGTGAACCTAATTTTTAAAAAAAGGTAGCACAGTTTTATTCATGTAAAATGGTTAAGAAATACATAAATAACAATAAATAGTGGCTGAGTCAGCATCCTTCAGCTGGGCCTTTTCTGTACCCCAGGGCCTGGACCTAGTAGAGCCATAGCAGGAAGGGTTCGGGGAGAGGTAGTTTGTCTCAGGAGAAGTGCAATAAAAATTTTGATTTACCTTGACAAAGATCTGTAGTTTGTTTGTGGGAGTAAGCAGAGTTGCAGATTGTGAGTGTTGGGAAAAAGGGATTTTTTTCTTAAGGAAAAAGCAAAAACAAACTAGAAATCTGACTTATGCTCAAAATGTTCCCCATTACATCAGTGGCGTTGGCAAAATTCACGTTTTTGAAACACGTGTTATATATTATCACATGAGAATTCGAAATCCATGTTTCTTGACACCAAATTCAATAAGCAGTCTGAACCTGAGAGACCTTTTCCTCCCCATGATATACCTCAAACACCTAGTTAGGAGTAACCTTATTATTGGGATAAGGAGGGAGTTTGACTTTTTAACCCCAACTTTATCGGCTAATTTTATTCTTTGGATAACTGAATGCCTTATTCCCACAGGCATTCCTTCTTTGGCAATAAAAATATGACGTTTGAAGTGATCATCTTGTTTTACCTTAAATGATAACTAAATGGTAGAAAAAAATCTTGTTACAGATAATTCATTATTACATTCCTACAAATAAATCTCAAGTCATATCATGTTTCCAAAACACAATACACACAAATGTTGGGATTATTATAGAGTCCAGTTAGCCTCTGAAACATGTATTCTTATCCCCTAATGCCAGCTATTGTAAAGCATCTCTTGCATTACGTAGTGCATTGATGAAAATGTAATCATCCTCTGGCATTATTTTGACATGAGTCATTTTGTGATTTCCACTTAAGACATAAACATGTCAGTTCAAAATTGGGCTGCTATAGTATGATTGCAAATTGTCTCTAATTTCCATTTGCAGTAAAGGCTATCATTTTCCTTACCCATAGCATTGTGAGGCAAGACCTACTTGGTGCTTTATACTCCACGCAGAACTAGAAAAGTTGTTGGGGAGTTTGAGTGCTAAATGGATTAAAATGGTGTGATTTGACCCAAGTTTTCACCAGATTTCCATTTTTTAAATTCTGGAGCTGTTACTTCTGATGTTGTGAATAGATGGGCTGTTAACAATCAGGTGTGACTTACCCTGCTTTCAGGTATCAATCCATAGACTATATCACTACTGGAGACACGAGAATGGATGTTATGAAGATATTTTTTGTCAGTCGTAAGATAAAAGTCCTCTTTGGGTCTCAGTTTTCTTATATGAAAAATGGGGATAATATGACTTACAATCTCATAAAACTTCTCTGGAGAGATTAGATTATAAATTCCACTAGGGCAAGAACTCTTTTTTTTTTTTTTTTGTCTTCTCAGAGCTTAGTAAAATGCTTGGCACATAGTAGGCACTTACTAAATGTTTACTGATTGTATAAATAGAACACTAGAACTAGATTCGGCAGATCTTGATTCAAATGGCAGCTCCAACACTAGCAGTTTAATCATGGACAGATCAATAAACCTAAGACTCAGTTTCTTCATTTGTAAAATGGGTATAAAATATTTATGCTCTTTACCTCATAATTTTCTGGGAAAAATGCTCTCTGTAAACTTTTAGGATGTTTCCATCAGGATCTGAGGGATGTGGCAATGATTTTATTTGCTATCAAATAAAAATTTGATTTTATTTAAAAAAATATTTTATTTGATAACCATTTAGTTATCATTTATTTGCTTGGTACATATGGCTCACTATCCCTCAAGGTATCTTTGCTCAGGGTCACACAGCCAGGAAGTGTTAAATGTCTGAGGTCAGATTTGAACTCAGGTCCTCCTGACTTCAGGACCACTGTGCTACCTAGCTGCCCCACTAAATTCTATTCTTAAACTCTGTGGGTCTTTAGCTTCAACCTTGTCTGGGAAAGGGAGAGAAACAACAGAAATGACAACCCAAATATTTCACTAGAGACCTCTGAATGTTAAAATGAAGTATTTGTGGGAGAAAGTACATAAATAAGCCTGACAAAAATAAGAAAACAGGGGCGGTTTTCAATATGTTCTAGTAAAAAAAAAATATCCATTCAGAGAGCTCTATCAAAGTTTTGAAGAAACATGAGTTATTACCTAATATCAAAATTGCTTATTATCTCAGAAAGGTGGGAGAGGAGAAAATTGGGAACTTAAGATTTTAAAAAGAACATTAAAATTGTTTTCACATATAATAGGAAAAAACAAAATAGTTGAAGCTTAAAAAAAGAAATGTGAGTTATTATATCAAATGAAATAGTGAGTGTAAAAACACTTTACAAACTGTAAAGCACCATATAAATGTGAACTATTATTGTATACCAGCTCTTTGTCAAGGCTTGGGCTGGCTACAAAGGCAGTGGAAATTTTTTTCTCCTAGCCTAGGAAGAGAGAAAGTTAGGGTGAAATCAGGATTGGAAGGTTGATATTTTTCTATACTCAGCAGGAATTGTTGGGGTTTTTTTAAGCATCTATGGAGGAGAGAAGACAATAAAAGAAGTATGTGAGCTCTACAGAACCAGAAGCACATTGTCCGCAGTAACAACATTGTGCAATTCTCAACGAAAATAGACTTAGCATTTTTCATCAATACAGTGATCCAAGATCATTCCAAAGGACTCATGATGAAAAATGCTATCCACACCCAGAGACAGTCTGAATGCAAATCAAAGCATACACAGTTCACTTTATTTTATTTTTTGTGGTTTTTTTCCTTTTGTTCTTTTTCTTCTTTCACAACATGACTGTGAAAAATGTATTTTACATGATTGTACATATATAACCTATATCAAATTACTGTTTTAGGGAGATGGAAGGGGAGGAAGAAAATTGGGAACTCAAAATTTTATTTAAAAATAATGTTAAAAACTTCTTTATATGTAATTGGAAAAATATTATTTAAAAGAAAAAAAATAGACAAAAGGAAAGGTATACAACTTTGGGGGAAGGTGTTTAATCACAGGTGATCACTCCAGTGGCTGGAATCCTGAGAGAAAAACAGTTATGAGAAATAGATGGTCCTTACCTCTTCCTTCTATTTTACTTCAAATGGGTGAGAATGGAATCCATTCCTAATCGTGTCCTTTTATTCTGTTAAAGGCTGAATTTGATTGATCTAATCTTATTTCTCGTAAACCATAGGTTGACTTTGTCTTTACATTTCCTTATAATCTGATTGTTGCCAATATGAGGTCACAAGACAGCTCTGGGAGTAACCCTGCTAGAAATCACCACTTTGCTTCCCTACCTCAAAGTAGAGAGAGGTTCCTGCACAGAAGAAATGCCTGTGGTCACACAGTTTCACACAGTAAAGGGGGCAATACTCTTTTGGATGGATAGTCCTTGCAAATCCATTTTTTAAATCCTATCTGTTCTTTAAGATTTACTTCAGATGTTTCCTCCTCCATGAAATCTTCCCAAATCATTGCAGCTGGAAGTAATCTCTCTCTTTCCTGAACTCCATCAGGGAATACTCTTCTGAGTTAGTTATTTTTGTAAATGTTTATCTCCTCTACTAGATTGTAAGCTTTTGAGGTCAGGGAATATATCTTACATATTTTTGTATCCCTCCCAAATGCCTCAGAAGCACAGAGCATATATGGTAGGCACTCAATAAATATTTCAATTAATTTTGTTCCAGACCCGTGATGTAGAAATCCCACCCACCAAAGCAGATCAACAATTGTCTGTAAGTTCTTGATTTATTTATTTATTTTGAGTTCCCTGCGGGCTTTGAGAAGTTTAGTGGTTTTTCCATGACCACATAGCTAATATCTGGCAGGACTTGAACCTGGGTCTTTTTTTTTCCTGAAACACATTATATCATGCTATTTCTAATTTGAAATGACATGTTTACTTAGGAATAAATGGAATAACTTTATAATGACATCCTGTAAAATTATCTGCATCTTGAAAGGACTGGAGGTCCTGGAACGTGCTATTATGAGTTCCTTCCTTTTCCCCATTGGAATCAGGGTTGGAAAAATGAATCAAGAGGAATGGAAGGCAGGGGGGCTGTACCAGATAATCTTTTGATGTCCTTCCAGCTCTCAAATCTATGATGCTGTGAAACAGGAAGTGAGAAAAGCAAAGAGATACTGGGGTCAAAGAATATTATGAGGAGAGGTTAGAGCAAACCCAAAGGAACAACAGGTTATTTTATAATAGATCCTGGTTAATCTCCATAAAATGGAAACCTGACCATTTTATAATCATCCTCACAACCTAGCTGTCTTATCCTGCCTCTCAGCCCATATTCATAGGCTATGAGCTCTCCAGTTACAGTGCCATGCTGTGGAATTCCATCATAAATAATTAAATCTAAATTATGTCTGGCTAAATAAATGAGCAAAGTACATTCGGTAAGACTGAAGTCTAAGCTTCTGTAATTGCTGTTGGGTTTTTTTTTTTTTTGTGGGTTTTTTTTCCCTTCTCTTTAACTTATAAAGTTGCTAATGGACATTTATAATCCCAGTCATTAGTATGCTTTAGTCAAGTTTTCTGTGACTACAAAGGGGAAAAATCTCTTCCTGTAGAAGCGGATTTATGCACTCAAATTCCATTAACACCAATTAGCATCTAAATCCCCAGACATAGCACAAACATCCCCAGCTTTTTCTTTAGTTAGGCCTCTTTCTGGAAATGACACTACAGCCTCCACATTATTCTAGGTCAGAAGAGAATAGAGTACATGTTTATGGGGCAGGTGGAGATCAGGAAGCCTTCTCTCCCCTTCTTGGCACATGGATGGAACTGACTTTGTTAGGAAACTAAGGTGCCCTTAAATAAAAGACTCTCTAATTCAATTCTGGCTCCTCTTTTTATTTTTTTAAGCTTTTTTTTTAATTAATGAGTATTTTTCCCCCTTTTCCTTCCTCCCCCCTTATTAAAAAGAAAATCTCAAATCCTTTTAACAAATATTAAGTCAAACAAAACAAATCCCCCCCAAAAAAAGAATTGTGTCTTTTCTACTTCCTTGGAATTAAAGGGCATCAGACAAAAGCTTTCTCAAAATGAGGAAGACCTCTTTTCAAGTACCACCTCTGATCCATTACTGAGCCCAGCAAATCACTTAATTCATTTAATTTCAGTGTCCTAACATTGTAGAGGGAGTTTCTTCCCCTGGATCTTCTCTACATGTGTGTGTGTGTGTGTGTGTGTGTGTGTGTGTGTGTGTGTGTGAAACATGCATCCTGCAGGCCATATGTGGTCCATAATACTCCTGAGTGCTGTCAGAACTGATAAAAATATAATTGGGAAATAGTTAACAAAATAAGTAAAAACATAAAACATAGATAATGTGAATGCCTGGGTCTCTAAATCAATAAAATACCTGTAGGGGCAGCTAGGTGATACAGTGAATAGAGCACCAAGTCTAAAGTCAAAAATCTGAATTCAAATTTAGGCACTTATGGAGCTGTCTGATCTTGGGCAAGTTATTTAACCCCTATTTGCCTTAATTCCCCATCTGTAAAATGGGGACACATTGAAAAGGAAATGGCAAACCACTCCGATATCTTTGCCAAGAAAACCCCAAATGGGGTTATGAAGAGTCAAATATGACTAAAAATTAACAGTACAGTTTAGGGGGTCCCTATTTCTATTTGAATCTGATATTGATGGGGGAGCATCCTGAGGCCCTTAGACTTTAGGAGTGCCATTGTTCTAACAAACTGTCAATGATCCTAAAGTCTCCTGGCTTTAGGAATACTATAGTATAGTCCTAGACACTTTTCTGACTTCCAGATTACAATCTGTTGGTCAGTGATAACAGGGTTTCTGAGACAAATGGTCAGATGCATACCAGACTACAATAAAATTCAATATTGAAGTTTACACCAGACCACTCCTCAGTTCTACCTCAAAGCCATAAAATTAGCCTATCAGTGACATGAAGAATCAGATCTCTCTGTCTTTCCCTATAAATTTATTTTCTTGCTCCTGGTTCTTTGCTAAATCCTTTTGGACTTAGCCCACTTCAATCGGTGTTACAATTATAATAAACTTTGTCCTTTGATTTGAAAATGGGTTCAAGCTTGCAAATTCTTTTGAGACACCTTGAGACAAGGTCTGAAGCCCAAGCTTTTGGTCTTTTTTTTTTTTTTT
>JAJPUD010019372.1:1110-26683 GCA_023553655.1 Myrmecobius fasciatus | reverse complement strand
TCTAGGGGAGGGGAAGGGACTGGGGATAAAATTTGTAATGGAAAGCTTTGTAAAGATCAATGCTGAGGAACTACCCATACATATGTTATACAAATAAAAAGCTTTAATAAAAAAGACAAAATATTAAAAACATAAGTCATAAATCATGTGCTATTTGTATCTCTTCTTAATAACTCAATAAGCATTTATTAAACATTTTTAATATGTCAAGCACTATGATAAATATGGGAATAGCAGAAAAGTGCAGCAACAGATAGATTCTATTTTTTTAAATTTCTATTTATCTAAAGAAACAGAATAGAAAAAAAGGAAAAAAAAATGAAAACAAAGCAAAGCAAAACAAAGCACTAATTTGTGCCAGGAGAACATTAGGGAGGATTCAAAATAGATAGCAAATTTCCTGTTCAAAAAAGGATACATGATAGTAGAAGAAATTATATTCACGAGTGCCAATCTTTTCTTTGATTCCTTGTAGGCTGTTCTCTTGTTTTCTTCTGTATCCCTCTTTTGAAAGTTTATTCTTTGTTTCCTTTCATCCTTCCCATTTCCCTCAAGCAGGATTCAGTAAAGTAAATCACAGATATATTTACATAAGCTTATGTAGGTATATACCTATTCACATATACATATACACTTTGCCTACCCACACACATACACACACAGATACACACATACACACATATTTACATGCACCCAAGACCCACACACATATATACATATATCTATATACCTACATAAATAGAGCAATGTGGATACATATCTACATATATTCAGACACATATACACTGTTATCCATATGTAAACATGCATAAAAAACAATATTAGTTTGAATGACATATAATGCCAATTTCTCTCTTGATTGACTCTTAACTTTACCTTTGTCTAAGATCAATGATTACTAGCCATATTTTTCTAATAAATTGTATTCTTAATTTTTTATAGTGTTTGTGTATATTTCTTCTTTCCTATCCCTGCTAACTGTTCTATTTTAATTCTGCTCCTTAACTTGTTTTGCTATTACTTAACCTCCCCCCACCCATGGATTCTTCCCTTGTCTTCTTCCCCCACTTTTCCTCTCCCTCTTATTTCTTTATAGATTATAAAGGATGCTATACTCCTTAAGGTATACATGTAGTGTTATCTACTTAACCCATTCCCAGCATCAGTAAGTTTTCAGAAGTATGAGCCCTCTTCCCTCCTCTAATGCCTCTGCATTTCTTCTTACTCTGCACCTCATTTGTATAAGGTAATTACTAATTTTTCCTTTTCCTACTCAGTTTTGCTTTTTAGAGTCAGATTATACTCAACTCTGCCACCGTCTTTCTTTTGAGCTATCCATTTGTTGATGTCAGTCTTAACTATATGGTATATAATTTCCATGTAAAAATCATAAACAATTTCTTGTTGAGTCCTTCAGATTAATCATTGATATTGACTCATATGTCAAATTTTATATTGAATTCAGCTTTGGTTGACAGAAAGTCCCATATATCTGCAAGCTCATTGAATGTTCATTTTTAAAAATTGAATATTATGGATAATTGTGCTGGATATGATATTTTTGGCCACAGATCTACTTCTTTTAATTGCTAGTAGATATGATTTCAAGGCCTGCTGTTAAATATTGTGACTACTGATAAGTCCTGTAAAATTCTAATTTTAGCTCCAGAATATTTTTCCTTTTTTCTTGCAAACATTTCTCTTTGATCTAGGAGTTTTCTAATTTAAAAATAATATCCCTATGAGTTTTCTTTCAAGGATCTCTTTAAGGTGGTAATGCATGGATTTTTTCTTTTTCTATTTTCCCCTCATGTTCTATTTCTCTAGGACAATTTTCTTAGATTATTTCTTGCATTATTGTGTCAAGGTTCTTTTTTTGGTCACAGCTTTCATGTACTCCAATTATTCCTATATTTTTCTCTTTGAACTGTTCTCCATATCTGTAATATTTTTCTATTCTTTTTATTCTATGATCTCTTCATCTCTTATAGCTTTGTTGCTTTCTCCTTGCACAATTCTGATTTTCTAAGAGTTATTTTTATCTTTAAGCTTTGTATCTTTAGAGTACATCATGAAATGCAAAATGGATACTTTTTATTATATTAAGTTACAAAGATTTTGTTCAAACAAAACCAATGCAGACAAGATTAGGAGGGAAGCAGTAAACTGGGGAAAATTTTGGCATCCAAAGGTTCTAATAAAGGCCTCTTTCCTAAAATATATAGAGAATTGACTCACATTTATATGAATACAAGATTTCTCCAGTTGATAAATGGTCAAAGGATATGAACAGATAATTTTCAGATGAAGAAATTAAAACCAGTACTAGTCATATGAAAAAATTCCCTAAATCACTATTGATCAAAGAAATGCAAATTAAGACAACTCTGAGATATTACTATATACCTTTCAGATTGGCTAGGATAATAGGAGAAGATGATCAATGTTGGAGATGATATAAGACACTAATACATTGTTGGTGGAGTTTTGAGCTTATCCAACCATTCTGGAAAGCAATATGGAACTATAACCAAAGAACCAAAGACTATAAAACTGTTTACACCCTTTGATCCCACAGTGTCTCTATTGGCCCTATATCCCAAAGAGTTCACAAAAAGAGGAAAAGGATTCACATTTGAAAAATGTTTGTAGCAGCTCTTTTTGTAATGACAAGGAACTGGAAACTAAGTGGATGCCTATTATTTGGAGAATGGCTGAATAAGTTATGGTATATGAATGTTATGGGATATTATTTTTCTACAAAAAAATGGCCAGGAGGAAGATTTCATACATAAGTAAAGTGAGTAGAATAAAGAGAACATTGTAGAAAGCAACAACAAGATTATAAGATGATCAATTCTGATGGATGTGGCTCTTTTTAACAGGTAAGTGTTTCAGCCTAGTTCCAATGGTCTTGTATTGAAGAAAGCCATCTGCACCCAAAGAGAGGATTGTGGGGACTGAGTGTATTTCACAACATAGTATTTTCACTTTTTTGTTTTTGTTGTTTGCTTGCATTTTGTTTTCTTTCTCATTTTTCCATTTTTGTATTGATTTTTCTTGTGCAGCATGATAATTGGGGACATATGTATAGAAAAGTTGCATATGTTTAATATATATTGTATTATTTGCCATCTAGGAGTAGGGGGAGAAGAGGGAGAAAAAAATTTAGAACATCAGGTTTTGCAAGGATGAATGTTGGAAACTATGCAAGTGTTTTGAAAATTAAAAATGATTTATATTCATCTATCTACGTATGTGTGTATGTGTGTGTATTACTCTTTCTAAAAAAACCCCAAAAAACAAAAAAAAAAAACAAAAAAACCTCCAAAAACCCCAACTCTATATCCTTTTCTACTTGGTTAATTTTTTTTCATAATCTTCTTGTTTTGATTAATTAAAAAAAAAGTTTTTCCTCAATGTCTCATTTGATTTTTAAATTATTTTTTAAGTTTTTCTATATATTTTCTCTGGGCAGGGAGCCATTCATCATTACTCTTTGGGGTAGAAGAAACTTTTTTTTATTTCAGTGTCCTCTCCTGAAGAAGAACCCCTCTCTTCCCTGTTCCTATAGAAGGTTTCTATGATTGGCTTCTTTCTTATTTGCTGGTTCATTTTTTTAAAAATGTGAAGTAATAGTGTAAGCACTTCTAATTGTGAGGTGGGGTGGCACTTCTAGCTTCACTCCAGCTCTCCTCTCTGACATGGAAGCCCCAAATCAAACTTCCACAGTCCTGTAAGAGCCCCCAGCCAGTAGCATCCCTTCCCCACTGCCTCTCTACTCGCTGGGTGTGCTCGTTCCTTCTAGTCCATTTCTGCAGTACAGCTGTGCTTGGCAATTCTCAGTCAGTCAGGGTTCCCTCAGTCTTCCTCCACTCAGACCCCTAACTCCTCATGCAGTCTGGTGGAGAGGTGAAAGTTTCTGTAATTCCTGCTGAGGATTCAGTCAAACCCAGGTAGTCCCAGAATCTCCACTTGCTGTTTCTTTGGAGCCAGCCTGCAACTTTTTGCACTTCACACTGATTAATCCCTATTCTAAGGTCATTCTTCAGATATTGAATTATCCCAGGATGTCCCCAGTTCTGCCCCAAATCTTCTTGACGTTTCACCAATCTATGCTTGCTCTGAGATGCAAATTTGTTCTGTTTGTGGGAAAATCTGGAAAGCTTGAAATTTATTGACTACTCCATCTTCCCAAGATCCTCCAGATTGTATTATAAAGGTACTCACAATCTAATGGATTACTCACCATTAATACATATCTTGACCCATTGTTATCTGATTCTGTATTTGTCATTCTATTGATGCCACTCTCTCAAAGGTTAACCCTCACTTTTTCAGTCCTAATATTTTACAGATCGAAATTAAGAGACATCTCTACATGCTAGGTGGGAACATGATAAAAATGCTTGGCCTAGATTCAGGAAGACATGAGTTCTAATTCAGCTTCAAACACTTACTAACTATGACCCTTTGTAAAATTGCTTGTTTTTGATTCCTTAGTTTTCTCAGTTGTAATATGATAATAATTCATATATCCCAGGATTATCCTTAGGCTTACTTGACACATTTGTAAAATGCTTGGCATAGTACTTGACACAGAGTAAGTATTTAACACATGTTTGTTTCCTTTCTTCCTCTTTTATTATTGACTTCTGTTATTGTTATCATTGATATTTTTGTTATTCTTATCATTATTTCAATTCTTTATTCTTTGCATGTATAAATCTATTATTATTTTGAGGTAGTAGATGATAGCTAAACTTAACTAATTTATCCTTTTCAGTCTTTCATTCTAAGAGTTCTACACTGGAATGTTGTGTTTTGCTTTACATAGAGACACATTTTGAAAGTGTTCAAATGTTCATTTAAGAAATTTTTGTTTTTAATTGTGACTCTACTAATTCATTCTCCTGGCAAGGGAGGGAATTGACCCATATATAGATCCAAGAGGAGAAAAACATTTGCAACATTCATCTAGATCCAATATTAGCCCTGGGATATGTCTTAACTCTGTCAGAAATATGTAAGCACAAATTGGTCACTTAGCCTCAGAGCTAGAAGCAACTATTGGTCTAAAAGGATAGTCAGTGCAAGGTAAAACATTAGAGAAGGGAAGAAGATTCTTAATGCTCAGCCTGATAATTCTACATCACATGATATCAAGAGAAAAAGAATCTAATGCTACTTTAAAGCATCAGTTGGTTGAGATAATTCCATCCTCAAGCACAGAGGCAACCATTAGGGTGAAATTAGGAGAGTTCAGAAAACCAATAATTGTAAAGGAAGAACATAGACTTGGCAGGAAAACCAAGTTAGGACAGTGACTCAACAATACTAACCATCAGTCTAAAGAGAGATAGTATGGGATGCCAAATAGAGAGGGGCCTTTTTATACTTAATCTGAAATCTCACCTTCAACTATGTCCTCCTGCCATTTTGATTTCATTGGGAAGATCAGGCAGGTAATTCTCAAAGGAATTAGAAGAATTTATTTTTTAGCATTATTTACAAAACTAAAGGATATTTTCTTCATTATATGTTGTATCCCCTGAAGTCATGTCTCATATTTATATCAGATTTAGATTCAGTTTTATAATGCATCTTTCCTCTTTGGTCCTCAGGAATTCTTTAAGAAATTATTAATTAGGGGCATCTAGGTGGCACAGTGGATAGAATACCAGCCCTGAAGTCAGGAGTACCTGAGTTCAAATCTGGTCTCAGACACTTAACATTCCCTAGCTGTGTGACCCTGGGCAAGTCACTTAACCCCAATTGCCTCAGCAAAATAAATAAATAAATAAATAAATAAAAGTATTAATTATATTTATTTAAAAGCTAATAAAAAGCCTAAACACCATCATCTGATTATACAAACTTTTAGTAGATTATTTTATGTATTTAACGTGTCTGTTTTTTTGGAAGATAACTTACAAAATAGTCTATGTAGAGGAATCTTGACTCCAATGTATACCTAAGGGATTAGCACTGGCAGTAAATAAAGTGTTGAACATGGCCCATTTGCCAGCAGGTAACCTTTGTTAGCTGCTGCTAGACTATTTAACACACCTCTAATTTACATCTCCAATTTTCTTCAGCTTTCCTCTGGAGAGGTTTTGGCTACTCATTAGTCCTGAAATTACTACAGTGCTGCTTGTTCTCTGAATCAGGGCCCTATTTCCATATTGTACCTATGCTGTTGCTGTTGTCTGAGTTGACAATTATCTCTTTGGAATGGCTTTCCAAGGCTTTTTTTTTTTAATGGAAGTTCCCCATGCCTTTAGAAACAGTAATCTTGTGTTCATCTCTCACATATCCATGATATAACTATGTTTCAGATTTTTTTCTAGATTATAGACCAATCACTAGCCTTAATTAAACTATCTAAAATATTTTGCTGATCCAGAAAATCACCAAAGAAAATTCTGCATTTAGCTATGTCTCAATTAAGCCTCAATAATAACCTCAATAAAGCCTGAAGCAGATGAAAATATGATCTTGATCAGAACAGGTTTCAGGATTGGAGGACTTGGTTTAAAGCAAAAAAAAAGAGATAGTCAAATTTGATCATTCATTTTACAGAGAAGGAAGCTGAAGATTAGAGAATTAAATGGTCAGAAATTTTATAATCCAAAGTTTTAGATAAGAGTTCTGATTGAAGGCGATTCAGTGAAAGCCAGAAGTCTGGAGTCCCGACTCCTACATGTGATTAAGTGCTGGTCACAGTATCCCTTCTCTTTTTCACTGAAATAGTTTCAAGTAAGCATTTAGTAACAAACTATGTGCATGTTGTCCAAAGACAGCTATTTGAAGAGGATTATAATTTAGTTAACCATAAAGATATAGAAATTTAGCTGTAACAATTCTAAAAATCTTGCTACAGATTCAGAGAAGGATCAGTTTCTTCACTGGTGTAAGGAATACATGCATCAACAAAACTATTGCTGTTTAAAGCATTGTAGAAATGAAGTACACAAAAAAGAGAAAAAGGTACAAATATCCCAGTCCATGTTACATGTGGTATAAAATTCTGTGTACATGAAATGTCACAGGACCAATGAATCATATCTCTAGAACTGGAAGGGACCCAAAACCAAACACCTTCATTTACAGACCATGAAAATGATATCCAGGGCACACTACCACCCTTCTAAATTGTAAGGCCTTTGAAGGAAGGGTTATTTTTATCTATCCTGGTACTTAAGAAACAATGTTCTGTTGCTTAATACATATTTGTTCAATATGATAAATGATATAGACAATGATTTTAATTTAACGGAGAAAAGGAAATGCACGTAAATAATTACCATACAAAAGAGAATTAGGTAAAAACAAAATGGAGACAGAGGCAAAATGAAGAATGTGTAGAGGTAGTGATCAGTTATACCTCGGAAGGGTGATCAGGGAAAGTTTGATGAAGAATGTGGATTGTACTTGACCTTGGCAAAAGGAAAGATTCCAGGAAATATAAAAGTTTGGGGAAAGTCTACTATAAGGATGTGGGTTATTTTGAATAAAAAGCATACTGTCTTTCTAGAGTAGGGGGGAAGGGAATTTCTGTGTGTGTGTGTGTGTATGTGTGTGCATTATCCACTATGTCTATACCTCAACATAACTCATAATTGCATTGCAAGGACAAAGGCATAGAGATGTCAGAGATTATGATATGAAGGTAAGTGATATAATAGTCCAGTCATCTATAGATAATTTTATTCTTTGGGGGTGGTTCCAACATTGTCTTCAAAATACATTGTGCATTAAGCTATTCCTTTCCTCAACAACTAAGCTTTTTCTACTTGTCAGCAGCTTTAGCACATTCATTTAACTGACTGTTTAAAATACATTCCCACGTGATTTTTCATATCCAAACAACTTTGCATGCAGAAATATATTGTAATACACATATGGAGAGTTGAAAGTTTGATTGCTGAACAGAATATGTGCACCCATGTTTTTTTTTAAATTTCCTTAACAAATCTATGTGCACAAAACCTTGAGATAACCTATGGAAAGCCAAAGTTTAATGAATCATTAATCAGAAAAATAAAGGAAGAAAAGTATATCTGAATTGCTTTTTGAGTCACAATTTAATTTTTTCTCCTGAAATACTTTGATGAGATCATTAAGCCAAAAGTCTGAAATTGCAGATAATGTTATATGAATCACATTCACAGCTGAAAAGGGGGAAAATTATAGAGAACAATGCAAAAATGTATTGTTAATTGTTCTCTGTGAAATATTTTATTGTCTCATGTTATCGTTATGAAAATACTTTTCATGTAGAAACTTTATTCTGCTAGGTAAACACACTTTGTGCTTTGGCCAGGTAACATGGTATTTATTTTATTAGCAACTGTGGTATGAGATAGCGAAAAGAGAAGTTTTTGGTAGAATAGAGAGCTAGACTTTCTGCCACTAACATTTTGTGTGTCTGAAATAAATTTGCCCTTTTCTGTGTCTCCTCAACTTTATATGAAAAGGAAGAACCAGATGATTATCCCCTATCCTCTCCAGTTCTAAAACATTAATTAGAATTAATAAAATGAAGAATATTTGATAATGAAGTAGGTAAGATCATTGTTATTCCTTTCTAGAGCAGTGGCATTCAGGGGATTCAATTATAGTTAAACATGCATGTCTTATTCCATGGGTCACAATATATGAGTCCTTTACCAGGAGCAACAGCATAAATGGCCAGTTCAGTAGGAAATTCATCCCACACCTCCAAAAGAAAAATCTAAGATAAAATCTCAACTACTTGAATGCATAGTTATCATTGAGAGGGCTTTTATAAGGTATTATACCAAGATATGAATGTTGATTACTACTGTCCTTATTGTTTCAATAAACAATTTCTAGTTTTTCCTGACAATAGTTCTGATCAAATATGGAATAAACTACTTAGAGTTAATTGTAGGGATGAGACCATAAAAGAAACACCACTAAATAGCAAGAAGATGAAAACCACATAGGTTCCAATGTAAAAACAAATGACTCTATTGTCTGAGAATGCCATTACAGAAGCAAACATTTTGATGCAAAATATTTCCTTTTCAATTGACAAAATAGACAAATTACAGTGATACTTTCAAAATGACATTCTGCTTTAGTTTCTCCTCAAAATTAGGTGAATTGGATTATTTTTGCCTAAAACAGTGGCAGTCTAAAAGGGAAACTATTTTGTTCACTGACTTGTTTACCTTCAAAAATAAAGTAAAATTATTTGGAAACAGGCTTTAAGTATAAAAAGTCAAAGAATTCAATGTCAATTCATATTTCCACATTGTATGTGGGTGGTGCTATTTCAGGGAGAATTTATTTTTTATATTTGTTTTTGTGATAAGTAATTAGTCACTTCAGGGATAAAAGCCATGAAGATTTTTTTCAAATATTATAAATTAATTCAAGGTATGTAGACCACTAGCTTATGAATTGATTTCAAAAAACATTTAAAAATTCTCATTTACAACTTTTACATCTCATAGAGGAATAACCTGAAAATCTAAGAAGTCAAATCATCTTTCTAAAATTTCAGTATAAGATCAAAGAATTTTAATTAGGTCTTTTTCTAGGTTCTGGTCAAATATGTAGTATGGGATAAAGACCAGATTCAAATTCATGCTTTTTTAACTAAAATTTTAATATTACAAAATGTTTTGTCACTATTGATAGAAGAAAGATATTTTAGCATCTTTCTTATTCAGACTCCCCATCCTCAATGAGGTTTCAGAATTATAGAGATTCTGGAAAAGTTTCTTTTTAGAGATAAAAGGGAACTGGAGGACATATAGTTTTATCTTCTAATTTTACAGAAGAATACATTTTGGAATCATTAAAAATCTATTTGACAAGAAAGAAATATCTTCTTAATATAAAAGAGCAAGCAAAAATACACAGATCAAACACAGCCATTATGATGACTACCAACCAACCCACTGATTTTTTTTCAGTTGTTGTACTGCAGGATCAAGTTCAGATTAACTGGTGATTTAAAAACAAACAAACAAACAAACAAAAAATCTAAAAGCCAGTCTCATATTGAGAAAGCCAAGTCATGTGAGAAACTACAAAAGACAGAAGGGGCATGAAGGAAAAAGATGAGTGGTATAAGAAGGATGGAAGAGAGTGACAGAATGGCAATAACCATAGTGGGGCTGGATATAAGGAATGGTGACTTGAACTTCATGTAATTGTTGTTGTCAGCAATAAGGCACACAAATAAGAAAGAGGCAGAAGGCATAAGGTTGAACAACTCTGTAGTCTTGGAAGTAGATGATATAAGGAGATAGACATATTACCATATTATACTCCCTATGGGGCATCAGGAATGTGTGATTGTGTGTATGTTGAAAAACATTGGAATTGAAATCAGATAATGGAAATAATTTATATTTATATATTGCTTTACATATGTGCTATCTCATTGATATTTCACAAAAATCCTATGAGTTAGAAATGATAGGCATTATGCCCATTTGAAATACTAAAATCCTACAGTTTAGAGAAATTAAACAATTTATCCAAATTTACATGCTGCTGGGACCACATATTGTGCCAATACTAAGTTATTTTTAAAAATCTATGTGCTCTTTTAGATAAGTCATGAGACATTTCTGATCTTTAATTTTCTTCTCTGGAATATGTGAGATTCACTAAGTGATCCTAAGTTATTTATTTTAAGAATTGACAATCCCTACTAGGCTTAATGACCTACAATTCTAGAAGATGGTGTTGATGAAGATTGCTATAAATATGGATAGGATTAAATTAAAATTATAATATCATCCAATATGTTTTTGGCACCTCAGAAAAATAAATATCTAAGAACTTTAGTTTTTTAATTGAGATATACTTTAAATAAATGAAAGTGTTTGTTGAATACTTACTTTCTTTTTGGAGAATCAGAGGAAAGGACAAAATAAATCCTTCACTTTCCTTCTATGAAGGGAAACTTTATAGAGAAATCAAAAGGCCAAACAACCCTTTTTTGCCACTTGGTTTTTATTCCTTCATCATCCATCATGATATTTTCCAGCATTCTCCACCCCACTTTCAGCTTCCTTTTATATATTACCCTATTATATTATTAGATCTTTGATGGCAGGGTTTGTCTTTTCTTTTTGTATTTGTATCACCAATGGTTATAAAAATCCTTAAAACTTAATAATAGCTCCTTAACAAATGTTTATCATGTCATATTTGCTTGTTGTGTTGCACATTAGCTTTTTTGACAATATGAACTAACCTCCTTCTTTGCATCCTTAGTAGTTTTTCCATTCTGCATGGAATATAATAGGTGCTTAATAAATGCTGACTGATTCATTGATTTATAGCTTAAAACTGGATTAAGACTTTTGATACATACTACAAAAAAGAAAGATAGTTCATTGATCTCAAAAAGCTTACATTCTAATGAGGTAGGACAAATATAGGGGAAATGTTCTTTGAAGGATGTTTTATTCTGGGGACCTAGAAATATAGTTGATTGATAAGGCAGTTGATTCACATGACAAATAACCAATCAACAAGTAATTCATTAAGACATCTATTATGTTCCAGTAATTACATTAGACATAATAGACATTTGTAGTTGTAGATAATATGAATGTTAATGAACTCTTCTTAAAAGGAGCTTATAGTCTAATGAAGGGACAAAGATATAAGTAGATGCAAAATAATGTAAAGAGAAAAAACAGAATTTTTAAAGCTCATGGTACATTGATGAGGATACTAGTATTTGTGAGTATCAGGAAAGGCCTGATGTGGAAGATGTCACTTGAGTTGAACCTTATAGAGAGTTTTTATGAAATAGAGGTTATTTGGGAATGCCTAAGCAGAGATGATGGCCAGCTCAAAATCATGGATGTAGGAAAGAAACTGTCCTATATAAGAAATAGTGAAAATGCTTGGCACATTAGTCTATGTAACATTCATAAAGAGTAGAAAAATAGAGTGTGACAAGAATGACTGATAAGTGATATGTCAACAGGTTGAATGCTTCATTGATATTCAGGAAGAATCATAGTTACCTCTATGACCTTGGGCAAATGACTTAGATTCTCTTTAGCTCTATATTTATGAAATGTTAAAAAAAAAACTAGAGAAAGAAATCAAGAATCTTGAGAATGTTGAAAATAAAATATCCATGGATGACTTTTGGATTGCTAGGATAATAATACTATTTAGATTTTGGGAGAGAGCACATGAATGCAAGATATTATAGATCCACAAATGTGTCTTTTGCATGTATCCATTGTTGGCAATTGTTCCAGTATTTTACAGTGGAGATTCTCAACCTCTCAATGCAAGGAACAACTGGAGCAATTAAACTTAAAGTCATAAAATGTGCAAACAAATAAAATTCCAGAAAGCTTCCTTTCAGACTGTAACAGGAAAAAAATATATGACTAAATCTCATCAGGCTTCATGGGGGAAAAATGTCATTTGATTAAATACTGAATAAACAGATTTGTGGCAGAAACAAAAATGCACATTATTAAATGTTACAAATATTTGAAAGTACTTTTGGATACCATACTTTGGCCTAGTTGTACCTCATTTTTGAGTGCTTTCATTTTTTGAAGAAAGTGGAGGGAATGACTGGCACACAGAGAGTACTTCATTTTTCTTTAAATCATTTCTTTACCTAAGGTCCATAAGGCCATAATAGATTTCAGGGAATCTATGAATTTGGATGTGAAAAACAAAACAAGCATATCTTTATTTTCAATTAACAGCTAATCAAATTTCAGCATTTCCTACCATTATGAATATAGGCAACAAAATATGTTAACATTACCATTATCAGTGACTTTGTGACAAATAGATTGGATATATATTATTGTAAGATATGATAGTCATTATACTTATCTTGAAATATTATGATATTCACTACATCAATATAATTTTGAGACATCTCTCTATATTAGTTTTTTGTTGTTTTTGTTTTTATTAGGGCTTTTTATTTGCAAAACATATTGAGCCTTGCAAAACTTTTTGTTCCAAATTTTCCCTTCCTTTCTCCCACTTTCTCCCGTAGATGGCAGGTAGTCCAAAACATGTTAAATATGTTACAATATATGTTAAATCCAATATATATATATATATATATATATATATATATATATATATATATATAATTATCTTGCTGCAAAAGAAAAGTCAGCTCAAGTAGGAAAAAAACCTGAGAAAGAAAACAAAATGCAAGCAAACAACAACAGAAAGAGTGAAAATGATATGTTGTGATCCACAGCCCTCTCTTTGGTTGTAAATGGCTCTCTTTTCACCACAAAACAATGTGAACTGACTTCCAGGGGTGGAGCCAAGATGGCGGAGATCAGACAGGAGTCTCTGTAACCTCCTCTAACCTTCCCTCAAACCAACAACATATGAAGCCTCTAGACTGATTTTGAAGCAAAAAAAATCCACAATATCTGGAGGACAACACGATTCTAGAAGAAGATACTCTGGAAGAACTTCAAAACAGGTCTGTCTTAATTGGGCAGGGGGGTGGTCTGCTGAACCCAGACTGCAGCACAGGGAGACCAGGGCAGGGAGCTGGAGCAGGATGCTGGAACAGGAGTCGGAACAGGAGTCGAAACAGGAGTGGGAGTGTTGTGCTTTTCACACACCTGGGAGTTTTCTGCGGACCTCTTGGGCCAATCTGTCCTGATTGTGGGCAGGTGGTTTGGAGGGTCTGCCTTTTGTGGGGGGTAGATTGTGAACCACTGAACCCCTGAGGAGCATCTGACCTAGCTGCCATTAGACAGCACCCTAGGGCGATCAATCAGTAGGACTGATCAGCACCTGAAATAATTCAATCAGTAGAACTGCCCCAGGGTGAACTAAAGCAGAACTGCCCAGCACCTGACATAATTCAATCAGCAGAACTGCCCAGTACCTGAAATAACTCAATCAGCAGAACTGTCCCAGGGCAAATTAAAGCAGCTGTCCCACCTTTGCCTTAAATAGACCTCATATCTTTAAAAAAAATGAATAAAAAACCAAAAAGAGCTCTCACCATAGACAACTTTTATGGAGAGAGGGAAGAACCGACTACAAATCCTGGGGCCCCTAAAGGTGAAGCAACTCCAGAAAAAGCCCCAAAGAGAGACATAAACTGGTCTCCATGTCACAAGGCTTTCTTTGAAGATTGCATAAAAAATCTTAAAATAGAGTTAGAAGAAACATGGAGAAACGAAATGAGATCACTGCAAAATAAAATAGAAAAAAATGGAAAAAGAATGCAATGAACAAAAAAATGGAATTGGTCAATTGCAAAATGAACTAAAAAGAGTAACTGAAGAAAATAAGTAATTAAAAATTAGAATCGAACAATTGGAAATGAATGACTCATCAAGACTTCAGGAATCAGTCAAACAAAAACAAAAAATGAAAAGATAGAGAAAAACATGAAATATCTCCTAGGAAAAACAACTGACCTGGAAAATAGATCTAGGAGAGACAATCTAAGGATTATAGGGCCTCCTGAAAGCCATGATGAAAATAAGAACCTAGACACTATTTTCCAGGAAATCATAAAAGAAAACTGCCCTGATATTTTAGACCCAGAAGGCAAAATACTTATTGAAACAATCCACCGATCACCTCCTGAAAGAAACCCAAAAATTAAGTCCCTTAGAAATATCGTGGCTAAATTCCAGAACTATTATACCAAGGAAAAGATATTATGAGAAGCCAGAAAGAAACAATTTAAATATCTGGGAGCCACAATTAGGATTACACAGGACCTAGCAGCTTCTACATTGAAGGATCAAAGGGCCTGGAATCAGATATTCTGACGGGCAAAGGAACTTGTATTACAGCCAAGAATAAATTACCCAGCTAGAATGAGCATTATCTTCCAGGGAAGAAGATGGTCATTCAATGATATAGGAGAACTTCATCTATTTCTACTGAAAGGACCAGAACTGAACAAAAAAATTGATCTACAAACACAGAACACAAGAGAAACATAAAAAGGTTCTGATAAAGGCCTCATTTCTAAAATATATAGAGAACTGACTCAAATATATAAGAATTCAAGCCATTCTCCAATTGATAAATGTCAAAAGATATGAACAGACAATTTTCAGATGAAGAAATTAAAACTATTTCTGGTCACATGAAAAGGTGCTCCAAGTCACTATTGATCAGAGAAATGCAAATTAAGACAACTCTGAGATACCACTACACACCTGTCAGATTGGCTAAAATGACAGGAAATGATAATGATAACTGTTGGAGGGGATGTGGGAAAACTGGGACACTGATACATTGTTGGTGGAACTGTGAACGGATCCAACCATTGTGGAGAGCAATTTGGAAGTATGCTCAACAAGTTATCAAACTGTGCATACCCTTTGACCCAGCAGTGTTTCTACTGGGCCTATATCCCAAAGAGATTTTAAAGGAGGGAAAGGGACCCACATGTGCAAAAATGTTTGTGGCAGCCCTTTTTGTAGTGGCAAGAAACTGGAAATTGAAAGGATGCCCATCAATTGGAGAATGGCTGAATAAATTACGGTATATGAACGTAATAGAATATTATTGTTCTGTAAGAAACGACCAACAGGAGGATTTCAGAGAGTCCTGGAGAGACTTGCATGAACTGATGCTGAGTGAAATCAGCAGAACCAGGAGAACATTATACACAGCAACAAGACTATACGATGATCCATTCTGATGGACATGGTTCTCTTCAACAATGATGTGATTCAAACCAGTTCCTATTGTTCAGCGATGAAGATAGTCATATACATCCAGAGGCCTGTGGGAACTGAGTACGGACCACAACACAGCATTTTAACGCTTTCTGTGAATATTTCCATGCATTTTGTTTTTCTTCTTAGGTTGTTTTTTTTCTTCTTCTCTTTCTAGATCTGATGTTTCTTGTGCAGTAAGATAAGTGTATATATATATATGTATACATGTATTGAATTTGTCATAGAATTTACCATATTTAGCATGTATTAGATTACCTGTCATCTAGGGGTGGGGGATGGGGGGAAGGAGGGGAAAAGCTTGGGAAAAAAAGTTTTTGCAAAGGTCAATGTAGAAAAGTCACTCATATGTTTTGTAAATAAAAAGCTTTTAATAAAAAGCAATGTGAACTAATTTGAATCATCTCATTGTTGAAGACAGCCATGTCCATCATAATTGATCATCATATTTTCTTGTTGTTGCCATGAATAATGATCTCCTGGGTCTGCTCATTTCACTTAGCATCAGTTCATGTAAAACTCTCCAGGCCTCCCTGAAATCATCCTGCTGGTCATTTCTAACAAAACAATAATATTCCATGACATTCCATGACAAATTTATTCAGCCATTCTCTAACTGGTGGGTATTCATTCAGTTTCCAGTTTCTAGCCACTACAAAAAGGGCTGCATTGAACAATTTGCACGTGTGGGTTCCTTTCCCTCCTTTAAGACCTCTTTGGGCTATAAGCCCAGTAGCAACATTGCTGGGTCAAAGGGTATGCACAGTTTGATAACTTTTTGAGCATAGCTCCATATCGTTCTCCAGAATGGTTGGATCCATTCACAGTTCCACCTACAATGTATCAATGTCCCACTTTTCCCACATTCCCTCCAACATTCATCATTATCTTTTCCTGTCATCTTAGTCAATCTGATAGATGTATAGTGATATCTCAGAGTTGTCTTAGTTTGCATTTCTCTGATCAATAGCGATTTGGAGCCCCTTTTCATACAACTAGAAATAGTTTTAAATTCTTTTTCTAAAAATTGCCTGTTCGATTGGCTAAGACAACAGGAAAAGATGATGAATGTTGGAGGGGGTGTGGGAAAAATGGGACACTGATACATTGTTGGTGGAACTGTGAATGGATCCAACCATTCTGGAGAGCAATTTGGAGCTATGCTCAAAAAGTTATCAAACTGTGCATACCCTTTGACCCAGCAATGTTTCTATTGGGCCTATATACCAAAGAAATCTTAGAGGAGGGAAAGGGACCCACATGTGCAAGAATGTGGCAGCCTTTTTGTAGTGGCTAGAAACTGGAAGCTGAATGGATGACTATCAATTGGAGAATGGCTGAATAAATTATGGTATATGAATATTATGGAATATTATTGCTATGTAAGAAACGACCAGCAACATGATTTCAGAGAGGCCTGGAGAGATTTACATGAACTGATGCTGAGTGAAATGAGCAGAACCAGGAGATCATTATTCACGGCAATAACAAGAATATATGATGATCAATTCTGATGGACATGGCTCTCTTCAACAATGAAATGTTTCAAACCAGTTCCAACTGTTCAGTGAAGAAAGCCATATATACCGAGAGAGATATATGAAATGTGGACAACAACATAACATTTTCATGCTCTCTGTTGATGTTTGCTTGCATTGTGTTTCATTTCTCAGATTTTTTTTCTTGTAGATAGATTTTTTTTGCACAACAAGATGTCTGGAAATATGAATACATATATTCAATTTGTCAAGTATTTTAACATAATTAACATGTAGTGGACTTCCTGCCATCTACACGAGGTGTGGGGACTAGGGGGGAAAATGTGTAATGGAAAGCTTTGTAAGGGTCAATGCTGAAGAATTACCCAAATGTATTTTTTGCAAATAAAAAGCTTTAATAAAGAAAAAAGAAAAAAAATTGTCTGTTCATATCCTTTGACCATTTATCGATTGGAAAGGGGCTTGAATTCTTATAAATTTGAGTCAATTCTCTATATATTTTAGAAATGAGGCCTTTATCAGACCCTTAAATGTAAAAAGGATTTCCCAATTTATTGCTTCCCTCCTAATCTTGTCTGCATTAGTTTTGTTTGTACAAAAACTTTTTAACTCAATATACTCAAAATTATGTATCAGACATTCAATTACAAGTTCCAGTTCTTCTTTGGACACAAATTCCTCCATTCTCTGCAGATCTTAGCGGTAAACTATCCCATGTTCTTTTAATTTGCTTATAATTTCACTCTTTATGTCTAAATCATGAACCCCTTTATCTCTTATCTTGGTATGTGGTGTTAGGTGTGGGTCAAGCCCTAATTTCTTTCATACTAGTTTCCAATTTTCCCAGCAGTTTTTGTCAAATAGTGAGTTCTTATCCCAAAAGCTGCGGTCTTGGGTTTGTCAAACACTAGATTGCTATAGTTATTACCTATTTTGTCCTGTGATCCTGTCTTACCCAGTGATCGACTACTCTATTTCTTAGCCAGTACCAAACAGTTTTAAAGCCCACTGCTTTATAATATACTATTTGATGTGGCACAGCTAGACCACCACCATCAGTATTTTTTTTCATTAATCCCCTTGAAATTCTTGATTTTTTGTTCCTTCAGTTGAACTTTGTTACTATTTTTTTTAGATTTGTAAAATAATTTCTTGAGAATTGGATTTGTATGGCACTAAATAAGTAGATTAATGTAGGTAGTATTGTTATTTTTATTATATTCGCTAGGCCTACCCATGAGCATTTGATATTTTTCCAACTGATGAAGTCTGATTTTATTAGTGTGGAAAATGTTTTGTAGTTTTGTTCATATAGTTCCTGACTTTCCCTTGTCAGATAGATTCCCAAATATTTTATACTATCAATAGCTATTTTTAATGGAATTTCTTCTTGTATCTCTTGCTGCTGAACTTTGTTGGTAATATATAAAAATGCTGATGATTTATGTGAATTTATTTTGTATCCTGAAACTTTGCTAAAATTGTGAATTTTTTCTAGTAACTTTTTAGTTGAGTCTCTTAGGGTTCTCTAAGTATACCATCATATCATCTGGAAAGAGTGATAATTTGGTTTCCTCATTACTTACTCTAATTCCCTTAATCTCTTTTTCTTCTCTGACTGCCAAAGCTAACATTTCCAATACAATATTAAATAGTAATGGTGACAGTGGCCAGCCTTGTTTCACTCCTGATCTTATTGGAAATGGTTCTAGTTTGTCTCCATTACATATGATGCTTGCTGATGGTTTTAAATAGATATTACTAATCGTTTTAAGGAAAAGCCCATTTATTCCTATATTCTCTAGTGTTTTTAATAGGAATGGGTGTTGGATTTTATCGAATGCTTTTTCTGCATCTATTGAGATAATCATATGGTTTTTGTTAGTTTGGTTATTAATATAATTAATTATGCTGATAGTTTTCCTAATATGGAACCAGCCCTGCTTTCCTGTTATAAATTCTACTTGGTCATAGTGTATTATCCTGGGGATGACTTTCTGTAACCTCATTGCTAATATTTTAATTATGATGTTTGCATCAATATTCATTAGGGAAATTGTTCTATAATTTTCTTTCTTTGTATTCATCCTATCTGGTTTAGCTATCAGCACCATATTTGTGTCATAAAAGGAATTTGGTAGCATTCCTTCTTTCCCTATTTTTTCAAATAGTTTATATAGTTTTGGAATTAATTCTTCTTTCATTGGTAGAATTCACATGTATATCAATATGGTTCTGGAGATTTTTTCTTAGGTATTTGATTAATACTGTGTTCTATTTCTTTTTCTAAAATGGGTCTTTTTAAATAATTTATTTCCTTTTCTGTTAACCTGGGCAATCCATATTTTTCTAGATATTCCTCCATTTCTTTTAAATTATCAAATTTTTTTGGCATAAAGTTGGGCAAAGTAACTCCTAATTATTGCTCTAATTTCATTTTCATTGGTGGAAAATTATCCCTTTTCATTTTTGAGACTAATAATTTGATTATTTTTTTCTTTCCTTTTTCTAAGTAAATTAACTAAAGTTTTATCTATTTTATTGAGTTTTTCATAAAACCAAATCAGTTTTATTTATTAATTCAATAGTTTTCTTATTTTCAGTTTTATTAATCTCCCCTTTTATTTTCAGAATTTCCAATTTGGTATTTAATTGAGTGTTTTAAATTTTTTCTATTTCTAGTTTTTTAGTGTAAGGTCAATTCATTGATCTTTGCTTTCTCTATTTTATATAAGTAAGCATCTAGAGAGATAAAATTTCCCCTTTATAACCACTTTGGCTGCATCCCACAAATTTTGCCATGTTGTCTCATTATTGTCATTTTCCTGGGAGAAATTATTGATTGTGTATATGATTTGCTGTTTCACCCATTCATTCTTTAGGATTATATTATTTACTTACCAATTAACTTTTGTTCTATTTTCCCTGGACTTATATTGCATGTGATTTTTATTGTATCATAATCTGAAAAAAATGCATGTATTATTTCTTCCTTTCTACATTTGACTTTGAGGTTTTTATGCCGTAGCACATGGTCAATTTTTCTATAAGTTCCATGAATTGCTGAGAAAAAAGTAAGCTCCTTTCTGTCCCCATTAAATTTTCTTCAAAGTTCTATCATACCTAACTTTTACCTACTTAACTTCTTTCTTATTTATTTTGTGATTTCATTTATCTAGTTCTGAGAGAACAAGGTTGAGATCCCTCACTAGTATAGTTTTGTTGTCTATTTCTTCTTTCATGTCTCTGATCTCTCCTCTAGGAATTTGGATGCTATGCCACTTGGTGCATACATGTTTAGAATTCATATTGCTTCATTATCTATGGTACCTTTTAGTACCATAAATAAGTAAATATAGTCTCCTTCCTTATCTTTTAAAATTAGATCTATGTTTGCTTTTACTTGATCTGAGATCAGGATTGTTACCCCTGCTTTTTTTATTGCACCTGAAGAATAATACATTCTGCTGCAGCCCTTTTCCTTCACTCTGTATGTATCTCTATGCTTTAGATGTGTTTCTTGTAAATAACATATTGTAGGAGTCTGGCTTTTAATCCTGTGTGCTACCTGCTTCCATTTTAGGCGAGAGTTCATCCCATTTACATTCACAGTTAAAATAATTGATTCTGTATTTTCTGCCATGTTATTTACCCAAAGTTATGTTTTTCTTTTTCCTTTCCCCTTTCACACCTCCCCACTATTTTGCTTTCGATTATCATCTCCCTCCAACAATCTTCCCCCTTTACAGCCACTCCCCCTTTTTTACACCTTTCTCTTAATTCTTCTATTTTTCCTTCTATTAGTCCTTCCCTTTCTGTTCCCCCTTTCCCTCCCAATTCCCTATATGGTGGGACAAGTTTCTTTGTGAAACCAAATATGTCTGATATTGTGTCTTAGAGCCCAATTTGATGAGAGAAAGATTCACACAATGCTCCCCCCTCCTTTCTTTCCCTTAATTATAATAGGTTTTCTTTGCCTCTTTGTGAGATGTAATTTCTCTTATTTTACCTTCTTTTTCCTCTTTTTCCAGTATGTTCCCCTTTGTACCTTTATTTTCTTTTTCATATTATCAAAACAAAATCAAATATATCCATAATAGAAATATAGTTCTCTAGAGTTCTTTTCTTTATACATTTTTATGCTTCTTTTGAGTTCTGTGTTTGGGGGTCAAATTTTTTGTTTAGATCTGGTCTTTTCATTAGAAATAGGTGAAATTCACCTATATCATTAAATGTCAATCTTCTTCTCTGAAAGACAATGTTCATTTTAGCTGGATAGCTTATTCTTGGCTTTAATCCAAGTTCCTCTCTATTTTGGAATATCTGATTTCAGACCCTTACATCTTCTTAAAGTAGAAGCTGCTAGATCCTGAGCAATCCTAATTGTAACTCCTTGGTTTTTGAATTGTTTCTTTCTGGCTACTTGTAATAACTTTTCCTTCATGTGATAGTTCTGAAATTTAGCCATAATATTACTTGGGGATTTAATTTTGGGGTCTCTTTCAGGAGGTGGTAGGTGAATTCTTTCAATGGCTATTTTACCTTATTTTAAATTATCATTTTCTTTCTTTCTTTTCTTTTCTTTCATGAATTGCCTGTAAGATAGTGACTAGGTTACTTTTTTCATCATGACTTTCAGGAAGTGCAATAATCCTTAGATTTTCTCCCCTAGATCTATTTTCCAGCTCGTGTGTTTTTCCTAGGTGATGTTTCATATTTTCTTCTATCTTTTCTTTTTTGTTGTTGTTTTTATTTGACTGATTCTTGAAGTCTTATTTAGTCATTCATTTCCATTTGTTCAGTTCTAATTTTTATTGTATTATTTTCTTCAGTTTCCTTTTTTAGCTCCATTTGTAATTGGCTAAATGCTTTTTTTGTTCATTGCACTCTTTTTGCATTTCACACATTTTGTTTTTCAGTGAATTGGTGTTTTTTCTTATCATTTTCGAAGGGCATTATATGCTTTATCCATTTGTTCTTACAATGATCTCATTTCATTTCCCCAATTTTCTTCTAACTCTCTTTTAAGATGTTTTATGCATTTTTCCAAGAAAGCCTTGTGCAATGGGGGCCAGCTCATGTTCCCTTTGTGGATTCCTCTGGAGTTTCCTTGCTCTTTGGAACCTCAGTATTTGAGGTTTGTTCTTCTTTCTCTCCATAAAAGCTATTTATGGTGACAGCTCTTTTTTATTTTTTATTCACTTTTTAAGGCTTGAGGTCTGTTCAAAGCAAAGGAGAAACAGCTGCTTTAATTTGCCCTGGGGCAGTTCTGTTGATTGATTTCAGGTGCTGGGTATTCTTCTGGGCTCACTGGTTTACAATTTACCTTTTACAAAAGGCAAATCTGCAAGGAGAACAGGGTAGCTTAAGAGGCTCACAGATGTCTCCTAGGTGCCTGGAAACTGCAACAGGTCAGCCCTGGCTTCCTGCCCTGATACCCCCGTGCTGTCCCCTTGCCAGTTTGAAACAGACCTTTTTTGAAGTTCTTCCAAGGTAATTTATTTAGAAATGTTTTGTACTCTAAATATTTGTGGATTCTTTCACTCCAAAACCAGATTAGAGGCTTCACCTACTGTTGATGTGACAGAAGGTAAGAGGAGGTCACAGAGAGTCGTGTCTGCTCTCTGCCATCTTGCCTCTGCCCCCTTAGTCACAGTATTATGAATGAAGAATACATATCTTTATTAAGTGAGATCTTCCCTCTAATCCGACACTAGATTGCCATTAAGATTGTATTCATTTTCATTGCTGACACACTTGAACCTCATTAGCTTTATCATTCTCTTCTCCAGTTTTACTAATGTAAAAATATAAATTCTGAATGCTTTGTTTCTCTTTGACATAAATTCTTTGGTCATATATATATGCAAACAGCTCTTAGATTTTAGGGATTATTAGTCTACATATTATCAGTCTTCCTTCTGAAACCTAATTAAAGTCTCTTGTATTCTCATCTTGGGTAAATCTGATATTAGTAGACTTTTCCACTAATGAGACAGCTGGGGTTTAAGAGAGAGAGAGAGATAGACAGAGAGACAGAGACAGAGAGACAGAGGAAGAGAGGGAGATAGAGGGAGAGAGAGGGAAATAAGGGAGAGGAAGGAACATTTTCTCATCATGCTCCCAGAGCACACAAACCTCATTAAAAAATAATAATAATCAAAAGACTTTGGGAAGAATTCTTGGTCTATCAAATGAGGACTCCGTTCCTGTAAGCCTTGAAGGAATTCATATAATAAGCCTGTAATAGGCTTTGCATGGCAAGAATGTAATATGTTTTGCTTCTAATTATCCCAATGGACTTATCTCATCTAGTGCCCTGCTATGAAGTCAATTTAACATGACCAAGTGTCCCAGGTTAATGTTTTATTATATTTTTACACTAGAAAATGGAATGCTTTATAAGATCTTTTCTCCCTCCATGGAGTTTTGGTATACAGCCTTTGGCATGGGAAATTAAAATAGAAACTTCCTGCTCTACCCATGGAATGTAATCTACATGTATAGAAAGAAGACTGAAATCCAAATTTAAGAGTTCTAATGAAAAGTTTATTGATCATTGTTTTAAAATTAGCAGTGTAGTTTAAAGATTCTTATCATTAACCCAATTTCCTGGCCTCTTTTGCAATATTCTTCTTCATACAAATGACTTTTCAACTAAACTTGACTATGAAGCATTTTCCTAATTTCCTCCTGCCATCTTTCTACCTCTGTGCATTTGAACCTAACATCCTATGTCTATACATCTCTGATTTCCTTCAATATAGCTACTGGCTAAATCCTTATTTTCTTCAATTCCCAGTTTGAGTCACTTCCTCTTGCCTTATTCCTACAGTTAAATGTGATCCCTTTATTTGCTACTATGCTTCTTGACATGTCCCAAATAGCATCCCATATATATGGGTTTCTTAAACTTTTTCCAATAGTGACCTCTTTTCCCCACATGACCTGGAATATTACTGATAATAAATCAAAAATTTGTGAGCCCATATTCAGTTATAAGACACCTTATGGGGTCACAAACCAAAGCTTAAGAAATTGTTCTATATATGAATGAAAAGACATTTTAAATAAAATGAAACATCAACGTCTATATGTAGTATATCCATTGATGGTTTTCCCCTTCCTGTAAATGGTAAAATTTTTTTTCACCATCAGTACAAGAGTATATTGCATCCCAAGATGAACATTAGAGTCTAAAATTATTTCAAAGTGTTTTGAAATGCTAAGAAAACAAAGTAATATATTTTAATTGAAGTGGATCTCTTTTAAAGGTTGCAAATCACATTAAAAGTATAAAGACTATGTCAATGTCCATATAAGGTCTTTTGGAACCTCAATCTACTTCCTAAAGAGAAATAAAAAGGAGTGTTTTGATCAGGTGGAGACATGTTAAAAGGAGCTTTTGTAATTATATGTAAGTTTGGCTTAAAAACCTTTTTTTCTGCCCTTCATTCCCGTTAAATCTCAATAATAGAAACTTGAGTTACTAAGGTTACACAATAAATATCTGAGCTCAGATTCAATCCAAGTTCAGGTCTCTCTATCTTTTCTTCTTGATTTGAACTTTTCCTTGCATCCTTTCTGTTCTTCAAACCTGAGAAAAATATAAAAAATAGAATCAGGGAATTTTACATTTGAAAGGGATGTCAGAGTTCACAATGTCCTACCCATTCTTGAATGATAATCCCATCTACAATATACTTGGTAATCACTCAATCACTGATTGAAGATTTCAAATAAGAAGGTTCCCACTATATACTAAGGCATCCCATTCAACTTTAGAAAAATTAAAAATGTGAAGATGGTGAACTGCAGACAGCTTTCTCTATGAACTCCTTGGGACCTTCCCTCAGACCCAGACAAAGTGAGCCTTCGAACTGGTTTTTGTGAGAGGGCCCCGCCAAACATTTCAACTACAATGCACTTCTATCAAAAATCTACCTTGAAAGAACTCCTGAGAAGGTTAGCCTCAGGGGAAATCTGCCACTGGTCAAGCTCAGATTCCAGCCGGGGCGGAAGTCAGGGCTACTATAGAGGGGCGGATTTTAGGAACCCAGGAAGCCCCTGGGAGATGCCTGGGCCACTTTGCTCTGCTTGCGGGCAGGTGCTTTGGCAGATCTGCCTTTGGTAAAGGGTGGATCGAGAGCAGCTGAAAACGTGGTCCTAGTGGGAATCTAGCCTGACCAGCCTCAGACCAGAAGTCAACTCGGCAAATTGTCCCAGGGCAAATACAAATTGTTGCAGTTTTCTCTGCTTTTGACCAATATCCCAACTTTAAATCCTGAGCAAGAAGCAGAAGAGAGCTCTCACCATAGAAAGCTTTTACGGAGAAAAAATAGAACAGTCCCC
>JAJPUD010019371.1:6373-26684 GCA_023553655.1 Myrmecobius fasciatus | reverse complement strand
CATATGAAAAGGTGCTCCAAATCACTATTGATCAGAGAAATGCAAATTAAGACAACCCTGAGGTACCACTACACACCTGTCAGATTGGCTAAAATGACAGGAAAAGTTAATGATGAATGTTGGAGGGGATGTGGGAAGGCTGGGACACTGATGCATTGTTGGTGGAGCTGTGAATGGATCCAGCCATTCTGGAGAGCAATTTGGAGCTATGCTCAAAAAGTTATCAAACTGTGCATACCCTTTGACCCAGCAGCATTTCTATTGGGCCTGTATCCCAAAGAGATCTTAGAGGAGGGAAAGAGACCCACATGTGCAAGAATGTTTGTGGCAGCCCTTTTTGTAGTGGCTAGAAACTGGAAACTGAATAGATGCCCTTCAATTGGAGAATGGCTGAATAAATTATGGTATATGAATGTTATGGAATATTATTGTTCTGTAAGAAATGACCAGCAGGACGATTTCAGAGAGGCCTGGAGAGACTTGCATGAACTGATGCTGAGTGAAATGAGCAGAACCAGGAGATCATTATACACGGCAACAACAAGACTATATGATGATCAATTCTGATGGACATGGCTCTCTTCAACAATGAAATGTTTCAAACCACTTCCAATTGTTCAGTGAAGAAAGCCATATACACCCAGAGAGAGGGATGTGAAATGTGGACCACAACATAACATTTTCATGCTCTATATTGATGTTTGCTTGCATTGTGTTTCCTTTATCTGATTTTTCTTTCTTGTAGATATGATTTTTCTTGCACAGCAATGATAAGTGTGGAAATATGTATACATATATTCGATTTGTCAAGAATTTTAACTTAATTAACATGTAGTGGATATCCTGCTATCTAGGGGAGGGATGGGGAGTAGGAAGGAAAAACTTGTAACAGAAAGCTTTGTAAGGGTTAATGTTGAAGAATTACCCACACATGTTTTGCAAATAAAATAAAATTTTAAAAAAAAGCTCTATAGACAATTTCAGAGCCTTTATTTCAATTGAATAAAAGGTTTTCAACATAAAAAATAATAATAATCCGTTTCAGAATTCTTCCAGTAATCAGTCAGCCTATTGACATAGTTTGTTAATTCTTCTTCTCTTCCTCTTCCTCCCCCTTCTATCTGTACAACATTCGATTCTGACCTTATGATTCCTTTCATGTTTTCAGTGATCTTTTAAATATCATTGATGATAGCTCAGCAATCTTATCTTCTAATTCTTTCAGGATCAGGAGATAAATTTACCCCAGGTATCTTCTCTGTGATACTTTTTATTCTGTCATGGTCAGTGTAAAAGTCTCTTAAATAACCCCAGGCCCCAGATTGCTGTAAACGTTTCACGGAGACACTGATTTCTCTTTCCTCGGTTCTTAGACTCTATCTTCTTAACAAAACTGTAAAGATAGAATGGGTTGTATTTGGCATCCCATATTTCCCTTTCTACTCTAGATACCACCATCAACAAGAAGTCTGGTTTAGGGGGAGGGGAAAAGAAGAAAGAAGGCAGGGAGTGATTCTGAACTTAAAAGATTTATTTAGAATGGAGATAGAAAATAAAGGTTGTTTTTGCCAAGCAGAAAAATAAACATATATCTCTCTGTATCTGTTTTTTTTTCTCTCTATGTATCTATCCCTCTCTACCTCTTTCTACTTTTGTTTCTCTGTCTCTGTCTCTCTTTCTCTGTCTCTGTCTATCTCTCTCTTTCTTTTTCCTTTTTTTTCCTCCTGCTGGGGCTCTGTCTCTTTTCTTTTCCTGCTCTCCATTTTTCAAATGGAAGAAGATTGAGACTTGTACTTGTTCTGTTTGGTCTCAGAAGGAGAACCCAGGAGGTTGCAGAAAGGAAACTTCCCACCATCTAGAAATGCCCTATAGTTGAATGCCTTTGAAGAGAATGGGCTCCCTTCTCACAAGAAGTCTTCAAATGGGAGTACTATAGTAGAGATTCCTTTTCAGGCAGGAATTAAGACTAATAAACCTGATATTACTTCCAACTCTAAAAAACTTTCACTTCTTTATAATGTATCAGACCATCATCTGAACATATGTTCTAAGTCTGTGCTATGTATATGAAATATACACTAAAATATGCCTAAAGTAGGAAAAGTGCTTAGAGATAAACAGGATGCACAGCGTCAGTATTACTCAGAGAGTCAGCTGATACGTGAATGTGATAGTATGCCCATCCCTCTAGCTCTCCTGCCTGTTTCCATTACAATCCCTCTTCCTAGAATGGGTTGCAGAACTCAGAAAAAAAGAAGGAATTGTTAAAGTGGATTTAGGTCCCAATTCTGCCACTTGTTAGCTGAGAAAAGCCCTGACTTTGTTCAAACTTTACTTTTCTTATCTATGAAGGGATTGGATTCACTGATATTTAAAGTCTCTTTCAGTTTTTCTGAGTCTTTATGATAACAGTATGTCCTCAGTAACTGCAGCTTGAATAAAGCATATAGAGCAGCCTTGGGAAATATAGGTAGTAGAACAAGTAGCATTTTTTTAAGCTTCACAAAATGAAACAAGGGCAAGCAGCCCCAAAAATGACCTAAAATCAACTTTTTAAAAACAAAATTCAATTAGGGATTTTTTTGAGGGAGTGGAGAAGGAAGAAGACAAAGTTTCCAAAATCAGTAAGGATGCTGTGCCACAGGGATGGGAAATGGGAACCTATCCTGCAGTGTGCTTACCAAGACAAAGAAGTATCAACCTTCTGAAAGCTTCCTATCTAATTATTCTTGCTAATCAGATAGTAAGCTCTGTTATTTCCATGCTGCTGAAGGAGTATAAGTGCTGTCAGTACCCCTAAATTCAGTGCCGTGCAGCAATGTCCCGGTCACCTTGCCCTCATTATGACTGTTTAGAAGGTATAGTTAACATTGAGTACCGGGATTTCAACCTCCTCAGGGATCATTTCTACAAGCTCTCTCCAACATCACTCTGCATTCCCTTCTGTCCTAGTCTGGGAAATTAACCTTTCCCCCATGGACTATTCCAGTTTTGGCTCCTGCTCATTTTCTTTTTGTCTTCTGTCACTGACATGGGCTCCAACTGTGGTTTTTCAGGAGCAGGGTAGTGACATTTTATTGATTTCACTTAATATCCCTCTCTACAAAGGCAAATACACTCTAGAGGGGGCTGCAAAGCTGACCTCAGACAGAGATAACATTGGAGGGCACCTAAGTACACTACCACATTTCTGACAGCTGGAGTAGATTCAGCATGATGATGCTAGCTGTAGGGAGCAGGGGAAAGTGCCAGGGAAGGACACCTATGGTAACGGCTGTCCCAGGAGCCCCACTTTCATCCAAATCATTAAGTGTCCTGAAGGAAGGAACAGGCAACACAAATGAACCAGGCAATTTCCCTCTGGCACAAGTGTCACTGTAGGACTTCTCCTTGGACCTTCTGATATTGGAACTAGTGGGCTATGTTAGTTGGTGGACTAAATGTCATTTCTGACTAAAAGCAGCACCACTGATGCCTTATGAGGAAATTACAGGGTGTATCTGAAAATCTACAACCATTAAAAGTCAATTTTTTTTCAGTTTCACTAGTAATACAATTCAGGAGTATAATACACAAAGCATTTTCAGGGCAGAGTCGGGCTTTCTAATGGAATGAAGTCACCCTTTGACTAATTTCATGAAAAACCAAAGGACTCTAACCAGTAGAAACATGCCTGAATGAAGTGAACTGTGTCCCCTTTGGGGGGGGTGTTAATCTATCAAATCATCTAGTTTAAGTGACACTTTTGTTCCTATCCTAGGAGAAGCAAGACCTGCTACTCCAGCACTCCAGATGTATATGGCCCACCATCGTCTTAATAGAAGTGATGAAGGATAGCAGGACCAAACCCTAAAACATACTTAGGAATCTTAGTATACTTGGGATACTTGTTCTTAGATTATAGTGATGACCCACAAGCCCTTTCCCCTATGGATGCAAGTAGGAGAGCTTTGGGAAATGGTGGCTCCAGACCTCCTTAGCTCCCTTCTATTCTTGCTGGTGCTCAGAATTATTTGGTTAAGATGTCATGAGTCCTACTTCACTTGATGAATAAGATTATATTTGAGGCAGAGGACACTGTCACCAATCCAGAAATCCCAGAAGACTTTCAGACCTGTTGTCCCTAGAGTCAAACCTGAGTTAGAGTCCCCTATCAGCACCAGGAAGTCCCAAGAGTACATATATGTAACCAACTGGCCAAGCTCTAGATCATAGCACCAGGATTTACTGGTACTCCTAATCAGAATTAGGAGACCATAGATTTAGAGCTAGAAATGGCAGAAATCATCTAATCCAGAACTGAGCCTCAGAGAGGTTATGACTTATCTAAGATGACACAGGTAGCAAATTCAAGCAGGTTCAAATACAGGCCATACCTTTCAGATTGTTCCCCTTATGATAGCTTAGAAGCATTAATTTTCTTTTTAAGGACAGAGGTCAGAGTATGCCTGGAAAATGCACAGCTCTATTCAGTCCCCCTGGCAAATACATCTAGTTCATTAGAATATGATTTAAGCTGACATAGGGAGCACCACCTATTGGACAAGATTGGAAAATGACAATTCAGCAAGGTTGAGTTCTTAGATTGTGTCTTGGGAAGATGGGAGTGTCAGGATGGAACTCTCAGTATGGAATTAGACATATACTGTCAGACAGGGCTAACAAATTGGTTATTTTTTGCTGAATTGATTTTCTTTTTATTCTTTGTCAAAAGAGATGGGGGCCCTGCGGAAGTGATAACAATAGTGGATATATTCGGAAATGAAGATAATATTAAAAATAAGTAAAAATAAGATTTTTTTAAAAGTATGAGACCCTGAAAGATGGATACAATTTTAGCCAAGAGGGTTAAAGGAGAGTATCAGACAATATAAAAGGAGTTTATCGGATATTATTTACTGTAAGCTTCTTGTGAACCTCTAAAGTTTTCTAAGTGTAGATAGAGAGCTGAGCTTGAAGTTAGGGAGACCTGAGTTTGAATAAACTTACTAAATAGGTGATAGTCCTTTCAGCTCTATATTCGTGATTCTTTGATCTTCTAGTGGCTTTCCATAACAAATAAAACCTATGTCCCTCCTAGTCTACCTAAACTTGAAAAATTTCTTTTGAGGTTATACTACCTCATATGGCTCTTCAAGCCCTTTGCAACCTGGTCCCAAACTACCTTCCCATCCTTTTGAACATTCCTCCCCTCCATGTACTGTAGGGAGGGAACAAGTATCTACTAAACACCCACTATGTGCCAGGAATTGTGCTAAGAACTTGATAAATATCTCATTTTATCCTCACAACAATTTTGTGAGATGTGCTATTATTATCCCATTTTACACTTGAGGAAACTGAGGCAAGCAGAAGTTAAATAACTTGCCTAGCTAGTAAGTATCTGAGGTCAGATTTGAGATCCAGTGCTCTATGCACTGCCACACCTAGCTGTCTCTAAGCCAAGAAGGACTTCCTCTTTCTTTAATCTTTTAAGGACTTAAGCCAGTGCTGGTGTTCTTACAATCCATGCTGCAGGCCATGATGCTCATTTTTGCCAAGCTACAAGCAACCTAGAGACCCCATGATAAATAAGAGACATCTAGGAGCTGAACAACAAAGCCATTGATCCCTTTCCAGTTACCTGGGTCCAAAGCCCTGTGGAGCTCCCTGTTTCAATGCACATGTTTCACCGATCCCTGTTCTGGAAGGTCTAGGGAGACATGCTTACCCTGAACAATGATGGTTACAACTTATTCTGGGAAGGAAGAAATTTGAAGTCCTTGTCACAATAGATTCCTCACAGAGATCGAATCAATCACAGTACTTGATTGACTGGGAGAGATATGAATTTTGCTCAAGGAAGCCATGTACAGCATCCAGACCTCCAAACTAATTCAAATATTTTACCTACATGAACTTCATCCAAATAGCCCAGGAATGATCCTGGAGGGAAAAAAAGGGCATATATATCAACACCAATCAGTTATTTAAGCATCTACTGTAGACCAAGTACTATATAAGTGCTAAACATAGAAAGAAAGATCAGAAATAGTCCCTGCCACTGGAGAGTTTACAATCTAATGGATATATAGCCCATTCAGCAACAAAAGACATAGGCAAACATGATTTGGAAATATGTTTGTCTTTCCTAAAACACCTAAGAGAGCATTTTCTGCTATGATTTAGGCTTAAATGCTATTAAACTCCTGATCTCTGTAATTCCTTCCTGAGCATCTCCCATCTTTAGGATTTCAGCATGTTTGTCCTGCTTTGAGTCCAAGAAAGTTGCTCAGAGTTACAATGAGATTCTCCATCTTCCTTTACTCCAGAAACTTCCTTGAGAGAGACATACACATATTCACACACCTAAAAGCCGGTGATACCTGAGAGCATAAAGTCCTGAAGGAGAAACACAGACCTAGATCCTGAAGACAGAAATTCTTTTGGAACTCTAGCAGACACAGAATTCCAAGAAACAGACATAAAAAGCCTTCAGAGTAAGTGGGGTGAGGGAAGGGGATAGAATAAATGTGCCAGATTCTCCATGTTCTGTCTGCTTTCCCTTCCTACCTCATCCCCCTCCCCCTTATTCCCCAAGTCATCTCTTTCCCCCACCCTTTCTCACACTCCCCCCATCCCTCCCAATCCAATAGTACTGGAACTATTTACATGCCTAATTCTAAAGTTTTAGCTGTTCTAGGAATCTCTCTCTGGGTTTTTTTCCCCTCTTCTTCTTTTGCAATCTCCAAGAAACTTGATCTGCCAGATGGGTGGGAGAGATTATTGTTTTGTGTCTGACATCTGGATTTCATTAGTGGCCTCAAGCATGCTGAATCAGGAATGGTTGCTTCCCTCGGGACAAGGGGGACTTTAAACTCTTGGAGTGGCCCAGGATCTTCTCCCAATACTCTCCCCTCCAATGACCCCATCACCCCAACATACATACATGCACATGATCATGTGTGTAATGCAGGTGTGCATGGGGGAAGAGTGAATGAGGCAGGATCTTCTAAACCCCAATGGATGCCTCCCTGGAAAGAGTAAACAAGCTCTGAAAGATGGCTGGCCAAGGAGGGAGCAGGCGAGCAGGCGGGACTGCTGGGCCAGAGACTCCCCTCCCCCTTCCTTGCTCAGGGAGTTTGGGCATCCTGCCATCTGGCTGCTGTTGTCCCGCCCGACTGAGAACTTGACTGGGGATGGGGGTGGAGGGTAGAAGGAGAGCATTGGCAGAGGGATGTGGGGTCTGAATAAGAGTTACGGATACCCTACCTCCTGCACCCCAATCCTGGGCCTTGGCTTCTATCAGAAACAAAATAACAAGGTAGGAATTAAGGAAGTGGTTGAAGAAAAAGCCTTGGGTTGAGGATAAAGAGACCCCAGTTCTAGGCCATGCTCTGCCATTAACAATTGTACCATCTGGGTTGTCATTTAACTTTATAAGTTTAAATGTCCTCAAATTGATAATCCTTAGAATTGTTCTGAATCCCTTAACAGGGCTCTGCTCAAAGTCACATAGTAAATGTATCTAAAACAAAAAGAAACCTGCCTTCTAGACCAAGTCATCTCTTTCCTTCAAAAAAGTGGAACAACAGTGCTCCAAAGCCTGTTCCCAGGTCACAGTTACCTCCTGCAAAACTAGAGAGTTCCAATTTACGCAGAGCAAGGCAGTCTCTGCTTCCCATCCATTCTGTCTACACTGAGTCCCAAACAGAACCATCCAGGCCCACAAATCCAAGGGCCTAGTGCCCGGAGAGAAGCACAGTGGTATAAGTCTTGATGTAGCAAGGGACACAACAGCATCCTGCAAAGACCAAGGGAAGTGAGGAAAAACTGTGATCTCTCAACCCCTTTGTGTGCATTCAAACATTTTTCTAGTAGAATGTCTCCCCAGTTTTAAAGAATTTAAAGAACCATCCTTCTCGCCATATAACTCTTGTCTATCCCAGAATCATGAGCAAAGTAAATGTGATGTGGGGCTTTAAGGATTCCCTTAATTTAACAATTTATTAATTAATGTACTAACTTTATAACTTAAGGGAGCCCTTAAAGCCTCCTACCCCTACCCCACAATAGGCTTTTTCTCATTTTTTGAAAAGTACAATATCTTCCATAGGCATCAAAATTCAGAAAACTTGGTCTGACAAAGAACTAATTTTTTTACACGTATCCATGAAATCAGGAAACTTGCTTAAGCTTTTATCCTAATGTACATGTGGTGTTTGTAACTTAAAATAATTCTATCAGCTATCGCCACCATCCTACTCTTCCACAAGTATATTTCCTGTGACTTCCATAGTCAATGCATACCTAACTACAGGTGGAACATAAAATGGAATAGAAAACCATGTGTCTTCTTGAACAATCACAATAGTTCTTCAGTCTATCGTGAGCAATCTTGTGTGGTCTCTGTGTTTTTATTGTAATGTTTGCTGACTAAATTTATTCAGGTCCTGCTTCCTGAATTATTGGGATTCATAGGACATTTCTACAACTTCGGGGACAACTAGACCAGAATATCTGAAATCAGGCCTGCCTTAAAAAGTCCAGAAGACATCATCATGGTATCCATAAGGAATACGTTACGAATTCAGGGACAATAGCTGTAGTGTCCACATCAAGCTGCCTCTGCTGAGAGCTGGTGCTGTCCCCTATCCCCTCAAGCCATTCCCCATGGACTCTTGAGTCTTCCTAGCCTTGAGCTTTCTCTTCATGCACACACCCATGGTCACACACACACACACAAACACACACACCTATTTAATGTCAAAGATCCTCACACTCATGTACATAAGCACACACTCCTAAGTCTGGTAGGCTGTGAGGATAGCTTATTCAGAGCAAAATGCTCCAGTTGTGGTTACCAAGGCCCCTGCTCCCTCTGTATACTGAAGCTGTCTAAGTTACAGGCTGCCCAGCCAAGCATTAGGAAGAGCCAGCTGTTCACAGGTTGAGCAAAATTCTGAAATGCAGATGTTGGGAAAGGAGCCTTTGATGTCTCAAGACTCCCAGGCAGCTTCCATTTGAAATGAGGTTATAAAAAAATCAAGCCACCCCCATAATCCTGCTATACCCCTAGACAGTTGCCACCCTGAAATGCAACAAGGGCAGAACAGCTGTGTAAAAACAGAGGCAGCTGCTCTTTGTAAGATCAACACCAGTTAAATCCTCTTCTGTGATACAGTAAATTAATTCAGGAATTCTGATAGCATGCATGCACAGGTTTGTCTAGTCTACATCATCCTAGGGGTGCCCCCCCCACATACACACCCCTACACTAGTGTGTAGGTCCCTAAGAGGCACCCTCGGCTGGGGATTTTTGCATTTCCTCAGTCCATCACTATCTGGGTTACCTCTGCCCGCAGTGTGTTTTGGTAACTTCAGTGGGTTTTTTAAATGCATGGGGATGCATTTATGAAGCTTCCTGTCAAAGTTCAAACCCTGGCTATCGCTGATACAGGTCAAGTAATATATTCACTCTTTGAAAGAAATACAGGGGAGGTTTTGATTATGCACTGGGTTTAGAAGAGTCTCTTCCATACTCACCAAGTACTAAAAAGCAAGCAGAGCCAGTAGAACCATTGCATATTCTGGCTGCTTCTTCAGAGGTCTCACTTTAGCCAAGTCTCATTGGCTCCTACTGACATTAACTAGAATTTAGCCAGATCTGATCTTTACATTGCAGTGTGTCCAGTCAGCAGTGGCCCCTTGCAAGACTATAAAGCTTTGTCTTTAGCACCCTCCCACCCTGACTTTCAATGCCTTCTTACACCCACCTCAAGTACCCAATACCCTTTGGCTGCTTAGGACCATTTGTCTGACTCCAACAATAAGCCAGCTTTCCCCAGTCAATGCTTGCTGCTCTGAACCTCACTCTGCCTTATCTTCTCTTTACTCATAAAACTGGAAAGAAGTCAATAAACTAATTAACACTGATGTATTAATGACTGATAAAGGAACTACCATATTACCCCAACCAGGGAAATTTGTATTTTCACAGGGATTCTCTAATGATACAATACCCTGCAATCAGAAGAGGCTCAATGATTATTTGAAGTTGTGAAGGGATTGAGGTAGAGTCTCTTTAGGCACCGTAACTTGGGAAGACTCCCCAACAACTGTTAACAATTGTTTGTTGAAGAAAATATTTAGTGTATACTATGTGCCAAGAGTATTGTGCTAAGTATTCAGAGGAAATACAAAGATTTCAATAAGATACTTTCCTTGCCCTTCTATAAAAAATACTTGTAACAAATAACATAATACAATGTGAAACATGATGAGTGAAAAGACAAGGAGAGACAAAGTACCCTTAGTTCTGAGGAGGAAGCTAGCACTTCTGGCTGAGGTATCAATTAAGGTCTCATGAAGCAGGAGACATGTGATCCGGGCTTGATCTCATTAAGTAAGAAGGAAGGCAAAAGTGGTATAAAGACTTGGATTTAATCAGGAGGACCTGAGTTCAGGTCTTGCCTCTGACATATCCTAGTTGGGAGATCTTGGGCAAGTCACATGGTCAAGTTGATCCAGGAAAACTCTCTAAAGACAGTGGATTGCAAAGTAAATGTTGATCTGCATTTGTGGGGTTACTTTCTTCACTGATAGTTCTTTCTATGGATGGATTCCCTCCAGAATTGTTTTGACAATCAAATGAGATGATGGAAGTATACCCCTCTGCAAACCTTAAAACACTATTCAAAAAAACCAATACAATACTATTCAAATGCTATGACATCATAGATCTGGGCCAAAAAGAGAAAAAAATAGGTAAATAAAAGAAGAAAAGGATATTCCAGATGAAGGGATTATTGACCACAAAACCAGGGGAGCTTAGGACATGAACAGAGTGCCACAAATAGTCAATAGCAAACAGGAAGGCAGGGGAGGACTCTGAACAAAGAAGCAACATGAGCTAGTCTGTGAATGAGGAAGTGGAAATCTAATAGCAGTGTGAAGAACAGATTGAAGTGGGAGAAATTGAAGGTAGGAAGACCAAGGAGTGCCCACAAATGTAGACAGTGTCTATCCCACCTAGGGCACTGTTCTATTTAGGGATGCTCAGCCAGAAGCCAGCTATCATCATCTCCATCCCAGGTACATCTAACATGGAAACATTAAGTGGTAGGGCAAGTTGTCCATACCATCCACTAAAGCTAGGAGATTTCTGAAGCAAGGATAGATACTTTGTATCCGCCTCTCCTTCCCTTCTACTGAAGAAGTATCAGCAAGAGAGTTCAAGAAAATATGGCCGAGTACTCCAAGGTTCCTACCTGCATCTTCATATCGGTTGGCCAGCTGGCTATGGAATAAACAACCAAATAAGAAAAAAAAGCAAAACCATTGCAGGTCGCCTTGATGGGTAGCATAGCCAGCCTGCCATATTTCTGAGGAAAAAGAGCGACATGAGGCAATATTACCATTCTGGACAGATAGCTGTCAAAAAACCTGGGCTGTCATTTTTTCTACCTCTTCCAATCCCCCCCCCCAGGATCAGTTTCCTCGTCTGTAAAATGAAATAGAGGATCTAGATGATGTCTAACTTCTCTTTCAGTTCTAACAATCTGAGTTTGATTCTGTTTTAAGCTCTCACTAATTCCCCTCACCTCTGAAATTTTGCATAGAAGGTGATAGGTGTTTAAGTACTTTATATTACTTTTCTCCTGTCTTGCAATGTTCAGTAATTATTGTGGATATCTAGGGACTTATCTTCTCTGATAGACTGCCAGCTCCTTAAAGGGAGGAGCTGTGTCTTTTGTTTCTATATTCCCCAACGTGTTTAGCTAAAAGCCTGTCCTAGACTTAATAAAAACCAAATAAATCATTGCTTATGTTCTCTTTTCCTCCTAATAAGAGAAAAAGAAAGCAGAAATTAAGCAGTCCCACAGCCACATGAGAAATGTTTGCTGAATTGAATTGACTTATTCATTTTATTTAATTATTATTATTATTAAAATTATTCATTTTAATTAATACCTATTGATTAGTATTAATATTGATTCATTGTTTCATTTGTACTAATAATAGAAATCTGCAGTTTCTGAGCTACATGGTTTAATACAAAGGAGAGGAATTCAGCAGTTGCTGCCACTGATCCTCCTACCCCAAAAATAGATAATCCACTTGTGGATAACTGGGAGTTGATTAGATTTTTGGGAACAGATGTTCTTTACCCACCTCTTCCATCACTGATTTATTAATCCCTGGTGTATGAGAACTCTGTTTCTCAGCTGCCTCTCACAATGGGCCATGGCCAAGGTAAAGTCAAGGTCTCTCTGGGAGCTTGTTAAATAGGGCAAAGTTTCTCAGAGGGGTTGACCCATAGCTGGAGCCAAGGATGAGAGATAAAAAGGGAAAAAATCCCCAGACCAACTCTTAGAACAAAGTAATCTTGATACCCATGGACCCAGTCAAGAAGACTGCTGAGGTGAGCTGTGCAAAAAAAAATGACAAAATGATCTCTATCTGGTGTTGGACATGAAGCCTTCATGCTCAGCTCCAGGATCCAGTATCAAAGGCAAAGACCCTCTTGTTTCCTGCTAGTCTACTTAATTTGCAACTGAAGGAAGGAGACTCAGTCTGTTAGGGAACTGAGGATGGAGGATAGTGAATTTAATTACACAGTATTTCTGAAACTCTCAAGCACTCTCTTGCTTCTTTCCTTTTTGTTTCACAATAGAAAGATATTTTCCTATTCCCAGGAAGCCCTCTTTCCTTTGCTGCATATAAGGCAAGCCTTCCTGGCTTCCAGCCCAGCCCTTTCCCTAGAGGTTCAGCCTTACTGGGCCTTGGAGACCCTCTGATTCTCTCAAGATTCTCTAAGGGAAGAGTGGCTGCAGGACAGAAGAAGTAGAGAGGTGAAGCGGCTAAGGTATAAGGAGAACACCACAACCAAGCACATCTGGATTCCTGGCACTCGCCCCACATTCCTTCCTTGTGACTGAGAAGAGGCGGGGGCCTTGGGAGAGTAGTGAGGAGGCTTCAGTGCTTGCCAGCTTCCCCTCCCACCAGGGCCTGGACCCCCTGGCCAGGCCAAATGGAAACCTGAGCCAACAGGAAACCTGGCCATGGATCTTTCGGGGGGGGGGGGAGGGGAAAAAAAGGAGGCCAGGGAAGGCTTTGGAAAATCCCCCCCCCCATCACCTTTCTTCTAGGTTCAGGGAACTTCGAATTTCAGTCTCAAGTCTTCCATTTGGGACAAATTTGCTAGTAGGGGCCCCTTTCTGGCCCTCCTTCATGGCCAGACACTGGGACCAGGAATCTCAGGATTCAAACCCTTAAACTTCTCCCCAAACTCTTGTAGCAGAAAACTTGTCAATTCCACCCAATATCAAACTGGAAGTGGGACATACAATTGTCTTTACACCAACCTTTAACACACCTGACAAAAGAGGAATTAGGGAAAGAAAGGGAAGAGAAAGGAAGACAAGAAGGAAAAAGAGGGAGGAAAGGAGAGAAAAGAGGCAGATATTGGAGAAAAGCAGAAAGCCATACTGAACACTCATTTTTGGAAGTAAGTAATGTTCAAGCAGATGTCTCTTCCTTCCCCTCCACAGTGAGTGAGGAACTTTTCCAATGAATTTAGACTAGAAAAGCCAGAATCCTTACAAGATGTTGGGAACCTTAGCTAGAGTAGCCTGACAGCTTGGTTCTTACCTGGGGGCAATCTTTGATGTAGTGCCCCTTGTTGAAGCAGAGGTGGCAAAGGTAATTGGGGGGTGGCCTCTTGCTGGGCTTGCGGGCCTCCGAGGAGAGAGACAAGTCAGAAAAGTGTTCGGTGAGGGAGCTGAGCCCATCCACGATGTTGTTGAGGGAACCATAGGGAGACGCACTCTTGTACAGGCTGCTGCTGAGGGCCTGAAGGGAGAGAAGTTTAGAGGTTCATAGAATTTAGTATGGATGGAATCTTAGAGACCATCTAGCCTAATCAACTTACTTTATAAATAAGGAAACTCAGACCCAGAAAAGGGAAGAAGCTAGTCCATGGTTCCACTGCCAATAAGTATCAAAATTAGAAGATGAGATATGGAAAAAGGTTAAAAATGGCCCAAAAAGGGCAGCAAGGCTCAAGACCACAGGAATTTCCATCTTCACCTCTTCTCACTAGGCTCAATACTTTAATTGTTGGCAGTGAGACAGAAGACCTAGAGGGGTCCTTAGATGATGCTCCCCACACATCTCATTGTTATTACAGCCTTGACTTTATTTATTCCCAGGTCAAACCTATCATCAGATCCTACCCCTGCTTCCTGTGAGACTGAAATAGTCCCTTGAGGTCCAGCTGAGTTGACTCATACTTGGTCCACTGTGAGTGATTAGTCAGTATTAATGAACCAGTCTAGTAAAGATATCCAGGGCCCACTCCCATCCATGATCCCCAACCCCCTTCTCCCAGATCCCCTACAATGGGTGAGGGCCAGGGATTGGCCAAATCCCTGGCAAGGCAGTCTCCCAGTCTGTCTGGATGAGGGAAACCAGACGTCTCCCTTCGGCAGGGCTTCAGAGACAGGGTAGCCTGGCCCCCTAGCCTGATGTATACATGATCTATTTTTAGTCATCATCAGCTCAGGGCTTTGTTAGACAAGAATTTGACAGGCAACAGTGGGATGGTCCTGACCATTTGGAGGTAGGGGCCACAGCTCAGGGATGACCCACTTTGGAGATGAGGTACTATTCTCAGGAAAACCTGAGGTCTGAAAAAGGTGGTATCCCTCTGGGTGAGAGTTGGGGGTAAGAAAAGGCCATGGCAGGAACAGACTTCAGCTATTCCTAGTTCTTAGTCCCAATTGGGCCACTAATTAATTCTATGCAATGGCCATTCGGAGGGTAGGACACCACAGTCTCTGCACCTAGAAAAGTTTTCAGGTCAAAGTTTAATGCCCTATTCTGCTTGCAGCCATGAAGAAGGTAGTGATAATAGGTAATTTCGCATAAGAAGGCTTCCCAAACACTGGAAAGGGAGTTCTTCCCTGGTTCCTTGGCTGAGAGCTTCATCTCCAAGTCACTCCATTCTGCATTATCCCAACCCCAGAAATGAACCCCTAAAGAAGCTGTTCATCCTATCAAACCACAAAACTAAGCTCCCTTGATGGAAAATGTGAATCTCTGAGCCGCTGACCTGTGGCCTCAAAGGAGTCCTTGGAGGGGGATAAGGGAACAAATGGCATCACCCCAATCCATCCTTTCATGATTTGGGGTTTCACCTGCAAAGAAATCCAGGTGGCTAACATTTGCCAGGTTCATTTTTTTTCATTTTCATTTCATTAAAAACTTCAGGGATCTTTGAAAAAACAACAAAGGCAAAGAACAACACCAGGCTGAGAATCAAAAAACCTGAATGTTGCTTCTACTGCTAACTAACTGTGTGACCTTGGGCAAAGAACTGCCTTCTATTGGTCTCATTTCCATGAAATGGAAATAATAATCTCTGCCCAGCCAATCTCACTTCAGGAAAGTGACCAAATGACATGCTGGAAATGATAAAGCCATGGAAGGTAAATGACCTGCTGAGACTCTAAAACTGATATTTAGCTCCTTTAAGACTGGCCTGTGGTTCTGACAAGAAGTTGATCCAAAAAAGAACCTCAAAGCTTCAAATTATGGCCTTTACCTCCATGGCAAGTAAATGCAAATTCAGAAATAATGACATCTCCCCTTTTCACCTTATTTTTTTAAATAGGGATTTGAGATGCTATAGAGATCACTAATATTTTAACAGCAAAATGTTAGTGGATGAGGAAACCTACTAATTAATTCTTAGCAAACCTCTCCCCAATCCAGTGGCCACTTTCAGCTTCCCCCTGCCCCACCACAGACAACTACTTCTCTCAGGAGAACCAAGCATTCCATCTTCTTCCATAATACTCCATGCAAGTATCTTGGCATTTATGTGGGATTTTCCTAGTCCTGCAGGAGAATTGGAAGGGGGGAGGACTGATTCAATTCTGGTCTGGTAAAGAAGTATTAGTCCAAATATTTCATTTCTCCTCCCCACTCCTCCAACAGCTCCAATTCCACCAACTTCTGCTCTGACCATTAAAGAACACTGCCATTTCCTTGAGCCCCTTTGACCTCTTTCCAAAGCCTCCATAAAAGCTCGGAGACCTTAGGGGAGGAACAGCAATGTTTCCTCTCTCAAAGCTACCCAGCTCCTGGAGTGTGTGGGGAGAAGGAAGAAGGAAGGGAGATGGGGAGGAAGGGACTAAAGCTGGATAATTTCTTAGAGATCAAGGTGAATGGGTGCAAGCATGGCCTTGGACAATTTGGCCATGATTTCCCACAGACTCCCTGGGAGGGAAGAGCACTCCCGCCTCCCACTGTTGGCTCTCTTGAAAAACAAAACAAAACAAAACAAAACACAATCAAAATTGAGTCTTTGGCAACACTCCTCCTAAAATACAGCTTTTCAACGTATCACAAAAGCCTGAGGAAAGCAGGAAGAACCATGCAAGAGAGAGGTCAACAACAACAAAAATACACTGTCAAATGAGAAGAAAGCTGATTCATTCTAACCCACTGGCTGTTGTTCTCAAAGAAATTTAGGGCTCTCTCTGGAAAACCCAACAGTTCCCTCTAAGTCCTGCTCCCTTCGGCATCCTCTCTCATCTCAACTCTCTTTTTCTGTCTCTGTCTCTCTGTCTGCATCTGTATCTTGTCTATATCTCTTTTTCTGTCTCCGTCTGTCTCTTTCTCTTTCTCTCTCCCTTCTTCTCTCTCTTCCTCTTTCCCTCCCTCTCTTTCTTCCTCTCTCTCCTCTGTCTTTCTCTGTCTCTGTCTCCTTCCCTTCCCTCTCCTACTTCAGGCTCTCACCCATAAGACAGGAGACCTACCACAAAAATGCCTCCTAAGACTGATTTGGACCCAAGCCACTGCAAAGGAATCTCAGAGTGAGGGAGAAGGGGGAGAGGAGAAAAGAATCCTCTTGCTCACTCAGCCTCCTCTAAAAACGATGGGACTGAGATTTCAAAACCAGTCTGATTTTTCTTCCAGTTAAAAGAACAAAAAAAGAACAAAATGAAAAACTCAGCCCAAACTCACAGGGATCTCTCTCTCCATCCCCTAAACTCCAGTGGCAACTACTATTTCTACCATGTTTAGAATTAATGTTGGTGACTTGTCTAGTATTGTTCATTATCTTTTTATGATCCACTTAACCAAGTAGACTGTAAATTCTTGAAAGACAAGGATTGTATAGTGCACATCTTGGTATCTGCCTCATAACCTAACAAAGGATTAAACACATACTGGACTTACCACACATCAGATTATCCACTTCTAGGATGCCTTCTCTACTCCCACAAATCCTACGGAAAACCTATTGGTCCACTTCATAGGCAGCTATGTGATGCCAGAGTGCCAGGCTTGCAGTCAGGAAAACCTGAGTTCAAATCTGGCTCTAGACACTTACTAGCTGCATGATGCTAGGCAAGTCACTTAACCCTGTTTGCCTCAGTTTCCTTATCTGTAAAGAGAGCAGGAAAAAAAAAAGAGGCAAACTCTTTGCCAAAAAACCCCAAATGGTTTCATTAAGAGTCAGAAATGACTGAACAACATACAAATTCATTTTATCTAATCATCAGCCCCTCACTATATTCTCAGTAAGCTCCCTCTTCTTTCCTACTCCACATCTCAAAACTCTGTGACATCATCATCTTTGTTTCGGTCTCCAAGAAAAATGTGGCTTTTCTCCATCCCAAGGCCAATGCTCTACTTGTTGCTCTTGATCTCATGGCCTCCTGTTTCCTCCAGAAACTCGTACCCTTTGACTATTCTAGCTTTTTCTTTCAATTTCACTTTCTCCCTATCTACTGACTCTCCACTACCTCCAAACATATTCAGGCACTTCTCTATTTTTCTTTCTTTTCTTTCTTTTTTTTTGTAGTTTGAGTGTGTATTTAACACAAATAAAAATGTGCAAAGCTTTTTTTACTCATTTTTTTCACTCCTTAGGCTAGCATTTGGATTGGTGATTTTGATGGCTAACTGAGCTGCTCTTTCAAAAATGACTTTCCTGGTTCTTAGAGGAAATACTGTGAGCAATCTCAGCACAATAAAATTTGTTGCACATTAAGAGCAAACTTCTTGAATCCACTTGGTAATGTTTTTGGTCTTCTTATTGCTTCCATAACCAATATTGAACATCAATATCTGGCCCTTGAATTGTCTTTGCACTCTGTTGTCAGTGCCTCTTGGTTTATGCCAGTTTCTCTTAATCTTGATATATTTGTTGGACTGATGCTGGATGAACTTTTTGGTCCTCTTCTTGATGATCTTGGGTATCAGGAGGTGTGAGAGGACAGACATGGTGCTGGCAAAGAGACTATGACTCTTCTATGGGAAGAGCCAAGGGAAAGACAGAAAGCACTTCTCTATTTTTCTTTTTCTTTTTTTTATTAAAACTTTTTATGTGCAAAACATATGTATGGGTAATTTTTCAACACTGACCCTTGCAAAACTTTCTGTTACAAATTTTTCCCCCCTAGTCCCCACCCCTCACCTAGATGGCAGGAAATCCACTACATGTTAATTAGGTTAAAATACTTGACAAATCAAATATATGTATACATATTTCCACACTTATCATTGTTGTGGAAGAAAAATTGTATCTACAAGAAAAAAATCAGAGAAAGGAAACACAATGCAAGCAAACATCAATAGAGAGCATGAAAATGTTATGTTGTGGTCCACATTTCATATCCCTCTCTCTGGGTGTATATGGCTTTCTTCACTGAACAATTGGAAGTGGTTTGAAACATTTCATTGCTGAAGAGAGCCATGTCCATCAGAATTGATCATCATATAGTATTTTTGTTGCTGTGTATAATGATCTCTTGGTTCTGCTCATTTCACTCAGTATCAGTTCATGCAAGTCTCTCCAGGCCTCTCTGAAATTGTTCTACTGGTCGTTTCTTACAGAACAATAATATTCCATAACATTCATATCACTTCTCTATTTTTCAAAAGCTTTCACTTCACATTGCTGTTCCTTCAAGCTAATAACTTATATCTTTGCTTTGTTATCTGTGTTTTGGCTGTGTCAAACTCTTAGAAAAAAGTAATTTTCTTCATTGACTTCATTTGTAAGTCAGTTCTAAACTTTGTGTCATCTAATTTATATTTCAATAACTGAAATGGCTTCTCAAAAGTTACCAGTGATCCAAAGGTCTTTTCTTGGTCCTTCTCCTACTTAACCACTCTGTAGCTTCAGAGTATTGACTACTACCCTCCTCCTAGATATTCTTTCTTCCTTTTGTTTACATGGCCCTGCCTTCTCCGGGTTCTCCTCCTATCTTTATAATTACTTTTCTGTTTCCCTTGCTGAATTATTATTCACCTCCTGACCTTTCACATTCTCATGGATTCTCATAGATTCAATTAAAATCTCTATGCATACAACTCTCAAATCTATATCTCTCTGTCTCCCTCTCTGCTGACTATCTGTCATCTATCTATCCAACTATCAATCTTTCTATCCATCCAACTATCTATTTATCTGTCTATCATTTATCTATCCAATTATTTAGCTAGCTAGTCTTCATATATCCCTTGGTCTCCAATCCCATTTCTCCAAATACCTGGTGGACATCTCTACCTTGATACAATGTCAGCATCTCCAACTTGTTTTCTCTTTCTAAACCCTTTCCTTTCCAGGACTTTCCTACTTCTGTAAAAAGTACTACCAATCCCTCTGTTGCTCTTGTTTATAACAATCAAGTCATCTTAGATACTTACCTCCTTCTCCTCCTCCCCCACCATATGTAAACTTTCATCAAGTTTTTCCAATTCTATTTCAACAACATCTCTCAAATCTGTTCTCTTTTCTCTACCACTATCATCATAGTTCAGATTCTCATTTTCTCTTGAACGGACTATTGTAATAGCTGCCTAATTGGTAGTTTCTACTTCTACTTCTAGTTTTTTCACTGTCTAATATATCAAAATAATCTTCCTAAGGCACAAGTTTGACCAGGTCACTTCCTGCTTCAAAAATCTATTCTAGTTTCATCTTGACACTGGGACAAAAAATAAAGTTTTCAACCTGGCATTTAAAACTCTCCATAATCAGACTCCAACCTACCTTTCCAGACTTGTTCCCATATAATTTCCTTTCATGAATGCAATGTTTCAACCAAACTGAACTAATAGCTTTTCTCCCAGATGTATCACCTACCTCTAGAACTTGCCATAGATTTTTTTTTTTTTTTGCTGAGGCAATTAGGGTTAAGTGACTTGCCCAGGGTCACACAGCCAGGACATGTTAAGCGTCTGAGGTCAGATTTGAACTCAGGTCCTCCTGACTTCAGGGCTGGTGATCTCTCCACTGCACCACCTAGCT
>JAJPUD010019370.1:12838-26687 GCA_023553655.1 Myrmecobius fasciatus | reverse complement strand
CTCAGCTTTCCCCTCGCACCCAGCACACTGCCGAGGACAGAAGTCGGGAGCCCGTGATGTTGGCGCAGCTGCAGACACGCAGCCTCAGTGGTGCATCGGGGGTGAACGGGCCCAATGGCCAGCCGGCCAGAGGCAGGGCGGGCAAGGGACGGCCCCAGCCCAGGACCAGACCTTAGGGACCCAGACAGCAGCGCTGTGATAGGAGCAGAGAACTGGGAGCAGCCACAGAGGCAGCCCGCGGGGGGCCAAGCTGACCTGGACCTTCAAGCCCAGCCTCCAGGCGTTACCAGTGCCAGGCCAGTCACTCCCTCCCTGTCTGTAAACCTTCCTCCTAGGGCTGTCCTGAGGCCCAATTGAAGCTCCTTGTCCAGCGCTCTGCGGACCTTGCCCCGGGACTTGTATTTACCATCACGGCCATCACTGGCCCAAGCCGCTCCCATCCCAACAAGTTCAACAGCGGAGATCCCTGATGTGAGGGACAGCCAAAGAACGTGGTCAGTGCTGGAGACCCAAGCCGGTGTGCGGGGAGCCGGGGGACCAGGACCAGCAAGGAGGGGGAAGGGCCGGAGAGAGAGAGATGGCCCTCTGACCCTGGGGGAGGGGGCTGGAAGGGGCCGGCCTCCCTTCCCTTCTGCTCCTCATTCTCCATTGGGAAGGGCGCCCTGCAGGACATTCTGGAAAGCCAACTTGCTGTTGTGCATTTTGCTTTCTGCTCCATCAGTCCGCCCGGTTCCTTTCCGTTACATTCTGCTGGGCCTTGGGGACAAGGAAGACGCTCGCCCTCTAAGGGGGGCCCATAAAACCAGTCCCGCTGAATGGGCTAACTGCCTGAGGCAAGGCCCCAAATGCAGAGAGGAGAAGGGAGGCGGGCATCCAGGGGGCGAGGCTGCCCTGACCTCCCATCTCCCACCAGAGGGGCCGGGCCGGCCTTGAGTGTCGGGCAGAATGGCAGCTGGTGACAATCTGGAGGTCAGCGGGCCCACCGCCCTCAGGGGAAGAGGAGGGATTCTCATGGGAATGATTTTCACCCGTACCCGCTGAAGGTCCCGCTTTGTGTCGGGAGACCCGGGGTCGAGCCTGCTGCCTCGGACACAGAACAGCTGCTTTAAGGCCCGACGACTGGCACCAAACCTGGCAACGCGCCGGGTTCCAAGCCCCGAAAACGATACGATCCAAGATGCAGAGTGGGGGAGGAGGGGGCAAAAAGGAGCAGTTCTACAGGGGGAAGGCCCAGCTGGCCTGAGCATGGAGTCCATGAAGGGCAGGAGGCTGCCCCCAGCTCTCTGGAGCCTGGAAGGCCAGCCTTTCCTTGGTGAGCAATGGGGGACCCCAGGAGGTGGGAGACCCACTGAGTGTCAGCTCAGTTCAGTAACCATTTAACCCTGCTGGAGGCACCAGGCCATACATAGGACAGAATGAGCCCAAAACTGGCCCCAGGAAGCCTTGCTCTGACTCCGGGGCTACAGCGGAGAAGGAAATACGGCAGGAATATAAACTAACCCAGAAGGATTTCTCAAGTCTGGGGAGGCGAGGAGCTGGGAGGGGGACAGGGTGAGAGGGGCCCCCAGCCAGTGACACTCACAGGCCCAAGGACTGAAGGCGGGGAAGGACTCCAGGGGGCAGAGGGCAAGCACCCCAGCCTGGGCAAATGGGATGTCCCAAGTGAGGGAACAAGGCAGGACCGGGAGCCCAAGGGGAGGGGGCCTTGGAAAGCTCACGGGTGGGTCAGGTGGGATCCTGGGCTGTCTCATTAAGGGGAGACCAAACACCCTCCCGATCCTTCATCACAGCCATCCTGCTGCTTTCTGCCATCTGATTTCCCTCGGCCATCATCAGCGAGAAGCCCTCCATTTATTTGTCAGAGGACCTGTCACTCCAACGCTCATTAGCTTTGCTTCCGCCCTTCCATGAGCAAGAGGATATTCATTTTGCTCCCATCAGTGTCCCCAAGGAGACTTAGTCTCCTCTATCAAGACTCCTGTTCGCCCCAATATTCTGGGCCCGTCCTCCAGTTATTCACATTAGAAGGCATTGGAAAAATATCGTTAGGGGGGAGACAAGTAGAAGGGGGGGGGCTGGCCATGGGTTCAAATCCTGGCTCAGCCTCCATCGATCATGGCCCTGGGCAGCTCCCCCCAACACCCCACCTCACCCCATCTGCAAAATGAGGGAGACCGACTAAGACTCCTAAGTTCCAGGACCCAATGACAGGTAGAGGTGACCTTGAAATCGTTCCACTCCCACCCCACACCCAGATGAAGGAGCAAAGTGAGGTCTCAGGAGCAGAGGGGCCAAGAATGGGGCCCTCAGGACCCCAAGGACTCTCCCTCCCAATAAACCCTGACCTGCCGGGGCCGGGGGCCCTGTGAGGTGCCGGGACAGAGGGCCCAGCCTCTCTGGATTCTGGCTCCCCATCTCTAAAATGAGGGGCCCCTTCCAGCTCTGGGTCAGTCCCGCTTCCCTGTCCAGTGGCTCCCCACGGCTCGGCACTCTCCCCCCTGTGTGTTTGCCGGCGTGTGTGGGAGATGACCCATGAAATTATTTTAGGGTCTGACCTAATGGCAGACTTCCTGAAGGAAATGAGATGATAGGAAACAGCAACTTTTCATACAAACTGCAAACACGGCTGAAGCTCAGGACTACGCTCCCCTAGGCCAGGGCTCCCAGCATCAGGCCAGGAGATGAATCCCCGTCCGCCTCTGATAAGTGGGCCGAGGGCCGGCGGAACTTAGAGAAGTTCATAAAAAAAAGCATCATCATCGGTCGGCTGATGGATCCGTTCTGAAAAGTCTGTGGGCAAAGACCCTTCCTGGGGCAGGGAAATATCGGTTTCAACCTAAAAGTGCCAAGTCTTGAAGACGCCCTTTCAGTGGAGCCCTCGTTCCGGGGACCCAGATTCTTCACTGGGAAGGTTCCTTCAATTCCCCTTCTAAGTGCTCTCCTGTAAATCATAAAATCCAGGAGGAAAACGGCTCTGAAAAATGTGCCGGGACGGCAGGCGCCGCTGCAGGGGTGGCTGGGGATGGAGATCGGAAACCTGGCATCCGCCGGGTGCCGGAGCTGGGCACGATCAGGCAGCTGGACCCCCTGAGCTTGGGGACAGCTCCAGCCCTGCACTGACCCCAGGCCGGACGTCCCCGGTTACCACCTCCCTGCCTAGTGACCCAAGATGAATGCTGGCCACGGCAAGGACTGCCTTTCAAAAGGACACAGTGACCCTAACAAATAGCCTGGACCCATAACCCAGCAACGGCCAAACTGGACAACCGGGGGTGAAAATGGGCCTGGAAACCCCAACAAACAGCCAAAGAATAGGACACTCGTAACCCAGGAATGGCCAAACTGGGTGGAAAATGGGCCTGGGGACCCCAACAAACAGCCTGAAGGAAAAGAATGGGACACCATAACCCAGCAACGGTCAAACTGGGTGCCCGGGGGAGAAAATGGGCCTGAGGACCCCAACAAACAGCCAAAGAATGGGACACCTGTAACCCAGGAACAGCCAAACTGGGCGGCGGTGAGGAACATGGGCACGCTGTGGGCTGATGGGAATGGTCAGTTCTGCCGGCCTTTTGTATTCTTTGATAACAAATTAAAAAGGGATGGCTCCCAGCTCTCTGGGCAGGATGGGATGTTTGGACCTGATGTTTTAAAAAACAAAACTGCTAAATGTAAATACAACACCGTGTTACTCTTTAGTTTCCAATCTAATTCAGCAAGATTTATTAAGCACCTACTGTATGCCAAATGAAAATGAAAGCATCCTGAGCTCAGAGGAGGGAACCTGGGAGTTAGAGAAATAATAACTGACAGTGAATCAGGAAAGGCTTCTGGTCACAGCAAAGAGGAAGCGGCGAGAAGGGGGCGCACTGTAGACCAACGGCTCACCCCCAGCCCCAAATCAGGCTCCTAGAAACACGGATAAAGTCCTCTGCCCCTCCCCCTCCTTTGCTTTGTGAATTCTAACCTAACCTTCAAGCAAACTCAAAAGCTGCCTCCTCCAGGAAGTCCTCCCTGAGATCCCCCCCCCCAAACACTGGGAATCCCCCCCCCCTCTCCTCCAGACCTTATTGCAGATTAAGGCAGGAACTTTGTGTCAGGCACTGTGTCCTACTAGACTGTACTAAGGGAAGCTTCCTTTCCGGTGAGCCCCAAGACCAGGGTGCGAATCCCACTTCTGCCTGAAGCTTCCGGCCTCCGGGGACCTCCAGCCCCGGTCCAGTCCTGGGTGGCCCCTCTCCCACTTAGAATGGAAGCTTCCCCCATTAGACACTGGATCCCAGCCCCTCCCAGGTTCATTCTGGCCAATGAATCAAGCCCAGGCTGCCTCGACCACCTGCCATGGAAGGATGGAAAGAAGGCCTTTCCCGGAGGGCAGAAGCCCGCCTCCGAGTGCACGCGCTTCCCCAGGCACCCCAAGAGCAGGCGCACAGAAGCTTCTCCTTCCCACCGCCCACTCCGCCATGTTTTAAAGGCAGGTGCATCCAGTCCCTTCCCCAAGTGTTTGACTCCATCGGGGGCATTAGGACCTTGGGGGGAAGCCACATTTCTGACAAATGGCGCCATCCATGAAGAGGGGCCAAAGCGGATCTTCCGGAGGGAAAAGCGACAATTAGCTTAGAAGAAAAAGACTGTCGCCTTCCTCTCGTAAAAATGTCTTCTGTCCTTCGGAAGTCAATAAGCTTGAATGGGGACTGGGCTGTTTGAAGGGGGGGGTTGGAAATTCGGGGCGTCTGTGACTCCGCCCAACCCCCCAAAGCCCTGAGCAGGACCCGCCCTGAGCGCTGTGTTGGGACCGCTTTGGACCGCTCCATCATCGGCAAGCCCGCGGCCTCCTTCACCTTCAACTCCCTGAACTTTAATATTATTTAGCCCACAAAGATGTCGTCCAAGTGCATTTTTAATTGTCGACGCAATAACTGGAGAGAAAGGCCAAGGCCCACCGATGAAGCAGCCGGGCGGCAGGAGGGGCAGGCTCGGACCCCCTGAAATCTCCAGCCTTTAACCCAGCCTTGCAGGTCAAGCACGTGGGCGGACGCGGGCATCCACTCTTCCCGGACAGTCTGAAATGTCCCCCCAGCAAAGCAACAAATGAGCGCCTACAAGGTCGGAGAAAACCGCACAAAGCAGACGCCAGACACCGCCGTCCAAGGGAAGATGGAAAGGGAAGGAGCCGGCGGAGGAGAGGTTTGCTGCAGCTTCACAGGAGCAGAGGCGCCAAGGGGCCCCGGGGTCGCCCTTACTGGGCCCCCACCCGCCACGCAGGGCAATGCCCCATCCAGACGGGGCGAAGACTCGGGGAAAGGGCGAACGGATCCAAGATGGCGCCCCTGGTGTCCCGGGTTAGGGGAGGGCTGAGAAACTGGCAGAGGGAGAGAAGGAGGGCGTGCCCACCCATCGGGAGGGGGGCAGAGCGCACTCCCAAAATGGGGAGGGGGGGCTGAGGGAAGGGCGACCGCCAGCAGCTCCAACGACTGTTCTCGGAGGGAGAGGCTGGGGCTCCTTTGGAGCCAGTGTCTACACCGGCCAGACAAGAGGCCCAGGTCTGGGGTGCTGCCTCCTTCGGCCCCATTTGGCCACCGGCTTCTCCTGTCCGGGACTCTCACCCAAAGCTCGGATGCTTCACGGAGCCGGGGAAATAATCTCGGCCCGGCGTCCAGATCGACCTCAGCTAGCAACTGTCCCAGCCTGGTTCCGGGTCCCTGGGTCTAGAAGGAGCATGTATTAAGCACCGACTTTGCCAGGCCTCGTAGAGCAAGCGCTGGGGACACGAGGGCCAACAGCCCGGCACCACCAGAACCGGCCGGCCCGGCTCCTCCATCTGGATTCTGGCTGGCAGGGGAGCGGGAGCAAAAGGGGACAGGAAAGCTGCCACCAGAAATGCTTGGCTTCTCATTCACAGAAGCTAAAATAATAATAATGATGATGATGATGATGATGATGATCACTGTGATTTGCAAAGGGCTCCACAAAAACGAGCTCATTTCACCCCCATTTCACCTGTTTATCGGAGGCGCTGCTAATGAAACCCATTTTATAGGCCAGAAAAATGAGGGTCACTTGGCCATAAGCAGCTGAGGGGCCTCTCACTGCGCAATCTCATTTTTCTGTGCAAACCAACCAGAGAAAAGCCTACCGTGCACAGGCACAAAATGTACCCCCACACCCTCCCTCCTCGTGGCTCCCTCAGGGCCTGGGAGTGGGCCTGTGTTCCAGGGCAGCCAATGTTGGGGGGGGGCATCTTTATACCCGCAGGAGCAGGGCACTGCATCTCACCACCTTTCTGGGGAGCCGGGAGGTCAGGGTACCAGCCATACATCCCACTTTATTTTGGGGGGCAGAGAGAGGAAATGGGGGACAGATGCAGCCCCCGAGCTCCTCCACATTAATGATCCCGCCAAAAATACCCGTGGCAAGAAGGGACACCGGTCTGGGGCGGTTGGCCTGTGGGCCAATGAAAGGTCTGGGGGTTTGTTTTCTGATTTGGCTCCGTCCCTCGCTGGGGCCCGATGATGTCAAGGAAGAATCTGACTTCCTGGGACTCACAAAGCGGCTGTGTCCGGACAAAGAGCATTTGTTACGTCTCAATCCCACATCCCAAAGCCAAGCCAAAAGCCAGGAAGAAGATCACTGGGATCTCGGGTGCCCTTCCGGGGGCCAGCGGGGAGGAAGCCCAGCCGGACTGGGAACCAGGGGCCCCACGGAGAGCCAGAAGGCTCCGACACCCAAAGCAGAGGCTTCTGGGAATGGCAAGATGGGGGTGGGAGGAAGCAAGGAGGTGGAATGTCCAGCAAGGATGGGACTGACCCCAAGGGAGCCAATGAGAATACAGGCCCAAGAGCAGAGAAGGGGGAGGTGGGTGTGAGCCACAGGGAAAGAGGCAGAGGCCCGAGCAGACAGATGGACAGACCCACAGATCTCCTCTGGAGAAGACACTCTGCTAACACAGTAAGACTGTAAAGTCCCTGAGGATGGGCGGACAGACAGACAGACAGATCTCCCCCTGGGGAAGATACTCTCCTAACACAGTATGACTGTAAAGTCCCTGAGGATGGGCGGACAGACAGACAGACAGACAGATCTCCCCCTGGGGAAGACACTCTCCAACCAGTGTTTTCAGAACTAAACCCAGGCCAGGGCCAACTGGCAGCCAAACACAAACATACAAGGTAAGCCTGCCCCCAAAGAGCTTGCACTCCAACGTGGGGACCTCAGCCAGGGCCATGCAAGTCTCTGTTTTCTTGACATTTCTCATCTCTGTCCAGAGTCACACAGAGGTAACTCTGAATGTGGGATTTGAACTCAGGTCCTGACTGCGTAGAATTACAAATACTGTAGCCTCCACCTGAGGCACAAACATGGCACAATTTCTATTCATTTAATATCATTTTGAATCCAAGCTCTTTCTGCCTAGCAGAGAGAAAAGCCCCAACTGGCAAAGTCCCCCCCCCGGAGCCTGGGCCATAGCCTCCCCCCTCACTCCCCCAAGACTGGCAGTGACATTTACGGGAGTCTTGGACAAGGAAAACCAGCACGATGTGAGATTACACGTGGGGCTGGCACTTTGCTGGGCCGCTGGCCAGCTGACCTCCCTGCCCGTGCCCTGCGAGCTTCCGCCCCCTCGGGGCCCAACACCGCCGCCTCCCGGCAGCTCATCCTGCAGCCCTTCGGACGTAAGCGTCCCCCAAGCTTCTGCCCGCCGTTCTCCCCACTCTGGCCCACGGAGACGCTTCTTCCACAACGCTGGGGGGCTGCCCAGTTCTGTATAAGGTCCTGTGTCTCCAGCAGAGCCAGGTGAGTGGGATGAGGACCACAGCTGGGGAAAGGGAGAAGGAAAGATGGCATCCTGTGGGCCGGGGCGGTCACCCAGGGGAGGGAAGGGGCCAGAGCTGAGCCTTCCGGGAGGAGGAAAAGGCCCAAGGGGCAGCGGCTCTCCTGGGCCAAGGCCGGAGACAAAGCCGGCCCCTGGACGTTCTCCGCACCCCCTCTCCCGGAGGACTGAAGGTCTCTGGCTCTCCCCAGCAGCGGCAGGATTTCCTTCCTTCCTTTCTTCCTCTATGGGGCTGCCAGTTGGGGGATGAGGAAGGGGGCTCCTTCAGCATGGAGCCCAGCTGCCCCTTGGCAAGTGAAGGCTTCTGGCTCCTAGCAGAGCCCCGGACACAGAGGGGGGGACTGGGGCTTTTCTGGAGAAGAGTCAGCGTTCCCATCATCCCCAGGATCCAGCCACAGACCCAAAAAGGGGACCACGAGAGACCAAGAACACCCTGCCTGACCTGTAAACGAGCCTTGGAGACGCACTCCAGGCCTATGAAAAAGAAGTCCCCTTTAAGGATCAGCGCCAATCGTTATCCTGTGAATCAATTTCATATTTGATTACCCACAAGATGTGAACTTCGTAATCACAATAACTGACATTTACAGAGACCGCCACGGGCCAAACACTGCACCAAGTGCTTCACAAATACATGGTCTGCTGTCACTGCCCCTCTGGGGGGTGGGTGCTGTTACCATCCCCATTTGCAGATGAGGAAACTGAGGGAAACGCTCCCCAGTTAGATACAGCGAGTGTATTTACGTTTACACACATGTAGGGAGTGTACGAGACTGGACTTGGACTGAGGTTTCCTGACCAGACGGAGGCCCGGCACTCTAGCCACTATATCATCCAGCTGCCACAAAGCTCTACATACAAATAAACGTGTCCGTGCAAATCAAATTTGAAATGTAAATGTAATATTTTGTAATTAAGTGGTACTACCACCCAAGAAAAAAATAAAACCCTGCCTGCAGATACAGGAAACATTGGGAGGCACTGAAAGCCGAGAGCCAGCCACTCTTCTTTACTTTTCTTTTTTGCTGGGGCAATTGAGGTTAAGTGACTTGCCCAGGGTCACACAGCTAGGGAATGTTAAGTATCTGAGACCAGATTTGAACTCGGGTCCTCCTGACTTCAGGGCTGGTGCTCTATCCACTGCACCACCTAGCTGCCCCGAGCCAGCCATTCTTTAAGAGGGGAGGGAGCTAGGAGGTGACCATTCCCATAAGAAAGAACTCACTCTCACTTATGTAACTTTAATTAAATGCCTACTGTGTGCAGAGCAATGGGGAGGAATCATTTAAGGCTCTAGAGCTGGTATTCTGGAGAGCAATTTGGAACTAGGGCCAGAGGCGATCCAACTGTGCATCCCTTTGATTCAGCAGTCCCACTACTGGGCCTGTATCCCAAAGACATCATAAAGGAAGGAAAGGGCCCCACATGTGCAAGAATGTTTGTGGCAGCCCTTTTTGGAGTCGCTACAAACTGGAAACTGAAGGGATGCCCATCCATTGGAGAGTGGCTGAATAAATGATGGTATATGAATGTTATGGAATATTATTGCTCTGTAAGAAACGACCAGCAGGACGATTTCAGAGGCCTGGAGAGACTTACATGAACTGATGCTGAGTGAAACGAGCAGAACCAGGAGATCGTTATACACGGCAACAACAAGACTATACACTGATCAACTGCGATAGACGGGGCTCTTCTCAACAACACTGTCCAAAACAATTCCGACAGACTTGGGATGGGAAATGCCATTCACATCCAGAGAATACGGAATGTGGATTGCAACATAGTCATTTCCCTTTTTTTGGCTGCTTTTTTCTTTCTTTCTCATGGCTTTTCCTTTTGTTCTGATTTTTCTTTCACAGCATGACTAATATGGAAATGTTTAAAATGATTGTACATTGCTTGCATTTTATTTTCTTTCTCAGTTTTTTTTTTCTTTTTGATCCGATTTTTCTTGTGCGAGATAATTGTATAAATATGTATACATATATTGGATTTTTTTTTTATTTTATTTGCAAAACGTATGTATGGGTAATTCTTCAACATTAACCCTTACAAAGCTTTCTGTTACAAATTTTTCCTACCCCTCCCCTAGATGGCAGGAAATCCACATGTTAATTATATTAAAATACTTGACAAATCGAATATATGTATACATATTTCCACACTTATCGTTGTGCAAGAAAAATCGTATCTACAAGAAAGAAAAATCAGAGAAAGGAAACACACTGCAAGCAAACCTCAATAGAGAGCATGAAAGTGTTATGTTGTGGTCCATATTTCATTTCCCTCTCTCTGGGTGTATATGGCTTTCTTCACTGAACAATTGGAACTGGTTTGAGATGTTTCTTTGTTGAAGAGAGCCCATATGTTGGATTTAACATATACTATTTAACATGTATTGTATTACCTGCCATCTAGGGGAGGGAGTGGGGGAAGGAAGGGGAAATCTGGAACACAAGAATATCAAGGGTCAATGTGGAAAAATTATCTGTGCATGTTTTATAAATAAAAATCTTTAGCAAAGAAAAAAAATTCATGGGGGGAAAATAATTAAATAAAAGAAAATGACTGTACATGTATGACCTGTATGGGGTTGCTTATTGTCTTGAGAAGGGGACGGTGAGGGAAGAGAAAAAAAAATCTTACAAAAATAAATGCTGAAAACTAAATCATAATAAAGACTCCAGAGCTGGAAGGGCCCCCCAATGACGGAGTACAGACACCTCCCTGACAACGGGGGTCCAGCTCCAGGGGTCGAGGTGGGACAGCTGAGACAGCGGGCCCTGTTCTGATGAGGCTGATGACGCGTGATGGAAGAAGTCTGGCTTCTCAGACTAAGAGTTCTCTCCGCCACACTGCCCAGAGACCCCTCCTGCCAGACCGGCAGAGGCAGGGTCCGAGAGGCAGCTCACGACCAGCACCAGGTGCTTTCCGGGGCTCCCTCATTGCCAGGGTCACCGAGCACGCCCCTTCCTCCTGCAATGGGACAATGGGGCACCATCTCTGCCATAAGAACCCCGATTTTCAGCTGTAAAGGCCCCCACAAGCGACTCCATCTTCCTGACGGCCTGGGTCTGACACTGAGTGGCGGAGCAAGAATTCGAACTCAGATCCCTTGCCTCCCATTCTCCCTCCCCCGGCTTCCAGACAAATATTCCGGCACATTTTGAGGACCCACACATGAGGTCACCTGGGTGAAGTGCTAGATTAAGGGCCGTGGCCTCCGATCAGAACCTGGGCCCACTTGGGACCAGCCTCCACACAGATGCTCAAAGGGCTTCCCTTAAGGGAGGCTGGGAGCCGGTCATTCATCCCCCCTCCCTGCTCTGAGCCCTCCTCCCCCTCCTGCCACTCCTCCTTCCTTCTAGGAGCACCAAAAGGGGCAAAGCTCGGGGCAAACCTTGGCCCATGTCACCCTCTGAGAGCCTGAGAGGCAAAGGCTCCAGGTCTGCCAGCCGCAGACCACAGGGCCCTGGCACCTCACCTGGGGGCTCTGGCTACCCAGGCCTTCCTCCCCAGCAGTGCTCCGCTGCCAAGCCTGTGCAGGTGATCTGGGATGCACCTTCTCAGCCCAAGCCCAGCCATTCCATGCCCTCCACCAACTCAAACCCAGCATCTCGTGGTCCCCTCCAAAGCCTCCCCTCTCCTGGCAGGGCCTCCACCATCCTGCCAGCCGCCGAGGATCCTTACCTCCCAGGGCAGCCAATCAGGTGCCAGTCGACCCGGGCAACCTTTTCACCTGCTTTCCTGCACACACAACCACCATCGGCCTCTTGATGCCAGGCGCGAGCCCCCTGATCCCCTCCCCTCTGGCTTCCTGGACCTTCCTGAGCTTAGTTCCCTCCACCTGCACCACGGGACTGCTTCTGTTCCTCCACCCCCCAGCTCCCAGGAGCCCCTGTAACCCTTCACACACACCCACAGGTACATACATACACAGAGACATGTCCCCTCCACTACAGAAAATGAGTTGGGGGCAAAGGGGAGAGTCACAGAGGCTCTGCTCCGGTCCATTAGCACAGCCAAGATCAATCTAAGGTTATTGGGGGGCAGAGGGCAGCGTGAGGGGCCAGAAAAATTCCTGCAGAAGGAATTGCTGGGGCAGTTTTGAAGGGAACAAGGGAGTGGGCGGGGGGCCAGTGATGTAGGGAGGATGTGGGGGATGGTGGGAGAAGGGCAGTAAGAAGGCCGGAGGGGCTGGACTGGATGGGGGCGAGAGGGACTGATGGGAAATAAAGAACTTTAGGCACCAAGCCGGAGATGAGCTGATTCCTAAAGGAACAGGGACATGTAAGAGTGAGGATGGTCAGATCTGAGCTTCAGGAAACTCAAAGGAAGGAGAGCAAAGGGAAGAAAAGGGGGGGCCATGTCCCCAGTGATGGGGTGAGAGCTGACCACTAGTACCGGCAGGCACAGTGCCCGCATACACGGGCATGGCTTGACCACCTCTGAAAACACCTCAAGGCCTGCAAAAAGCTGGCAACCGATTGGCTTGGCCAGCTCCCCAGGGCCTAACTTCCTGCCATCTCATGAGATAAGTATGAGAGGGAAGCGGGCAAGTGCCCGTTCTACAGACAAGGAAACTGAGAAGCAGAAAGGGCAAGTGACTGGCCAGTCACTCACTAATCCCCAGGTAAATGGGACTGGCACGCTCCAGCCGACATCTCTCTCCTGGATGGGGACTTTCCCTCCAACTAGGGCCTGGCACAGAGCAGGGGGGTTGTTAATTAATAATTCATCAAAGTGGAGGAGATGACAGCCTTAGTAGGGCAGCTGTGCCAGAAGGGAGGAGCAGAGGGGGACACTGACTGACTGTCAGGCCAGTTCCCACAGCCGACAAAGTGCCCAGCATCCCACAGGTGGTAAGGGCCAGACCCGGGACTGGAACCCGGGAGTCCCTGCCCTCCTTTTCCACCGCTCCCCCCCAGCTTCTGCTTGACTTTTAACTTGGGGAGAAAGCCAGGATTTCAGGCTCCCACGCTGTGACTTCCACAGCCCAGAACCTCAGAAGGGGGGGTCCCTGAGGTTACAAATTCGCCCAAGAAAATCCAAGAGGGAAGAACGCCCTCCTGGCCCGGCCCATTCGGAGAAGGTGGCCTTGAACTGGGGTGGGGGCGTACAACAGGGGCTTCTGGGAGGATGCCCACCTGGCAATGTTAGGGGAACCCCAGTTCCCGGGGAGCCGCTGTTCCGGAAACAGGTAAGGAGCCAAGCATGGGGCCGGGATTTCAGCCCTTAGTGCCAGCCTGTGGGTGCCCCGGCGAGTGGGTGCGAGGATGAGGGCGTGCAAGTGTTTACATGTTGGGGGCGTGGGGACCGGGAGCTAGGAAGGACGGGTCAGGACGGGAACCCCGGGGCTGGCACAGTGGGAGGGGCACGGATCATCCCCAAAGCGCTTCGTGCCCCGGAGCACCCACCCCGGGGCCAGGCTCCGAGCCCTCCCGCGCTGCCCCCACCCCCACAGGAGACACAATGTGCCCAGATAAGTCAGCACGGGCGGACACGTGGGGTGCTCGGCGGCGGCCCGACCGGAGGTGGGCTTGGGTCGGAGGGGGGGGGGGGGAAGAGGGGAAGCGGAGGGCGAGGCCCGAGGCCCCGGGCGGGAGAGTCGGGAGAGCTCCAAAGCGGAAACCCGGGTGCCCCCGCGGGGACTCCGGCTCAGGCCCCTTTTCCCTGTTCCCTCCTTCCCTCCCTCCCCTCGGCCCCCTCCCCCTTCTCTTTCTTCCCCCCCTCGCCTCCTCCCCCTTCCCCTCCTCCCGAGCAGCAGCAACAGGCTCCGGGCGGGCGGGGGAAGGAGGGAAGGAGGGACGGAAGGAGAAAAGGAGGGAAGAAGAGAAAGGGCTCGGGAGGGGAGAAAAGGGGAGGGGGGAGCCTCCTCGCTCTCCTCAGGGCGCCCCTTCCTCCGGCGCGCCCCCTCGCTCCACTCCCGCCCGGGTTCGGGTTCGGGTTCGGGCTCCGGCCGCGGGGCCGGGGCGGGCCGGGCGGAGCCGGGAAGTTTGGCCCCGTCCCGCCCGG
>JAJPUD010019369.1:0-13111 GCA_023553655.1 Myrmecobius fasciatus | reverse complement strand
CCCCAGTATTTTGCTTTTGATGACCACCTCCCCCAAACAGTCCTCCCCTCTTTAGAGTCCCTCCCCCTATTTTACTGCTTCCCCCTAATTCTTCTATTTTCCCTTCTATTAGTCTATCCCTTTCTTTTCCTCCTTTCCCTCCCACTTCCCTATAATGAAGGACAAGTTTCTCTGTGAAACTAAATGTGTCTGATATACTCTTTTAGAGCTCAATCTGATGAGAGTAAGATTTACACTATGCTTATCTCCCTCCCTTTTTTCTCTCAATTATATTAGGTTTTCTTTGCCTCTTCATGAGATTTCACCTTATTTTTACCTCCTTTTTTAACCTTATTTTACCACCTTTTCCCTCTTTTTCCCAGTATGATAGACTTTAAACCTCTAGTTTTTTTCTCATTATCAAAGTAATATCAAATTATACCCCCATTATTTAAGTATACCCATATTAAAATATAGTTCTGAAGAGTTCTTTCCTATTTACCTTTTTATGCTTCTCTTGAGTTCTGTGTTTGGAGGTTGAATTTTTTGTTAAGATCTGGTCTTTTCATTAGAAATAGATGAAATTTCCCATCAATTGAAGAGTGATTGAATAAATTATGGTATATGAATGTTATGGAATATTATTGTTCTGTAAGAAACGACCAATAGGACGATTTCAGAGAGGCTTGGAGAGACTTGCATGAATTGATGCTGAGTGAAATTAGCAGAACCAGGAGATCATTATACACCGCAACACCAATACTATATGATGATCAATTCTGATGGATATGGCTGTCTTCAACAATGAAATGTTTCAAACCACTTCCACTTGTTCGGTGAAGAAAGCCACATACAAACAGAGAGAGGTATAGGAAATGTGCACCACAACATATCATTTCCATGATTTCTATTGATGTTTGTTTGCATTGGGTTTCCTTTCTCAGATATTTTTTGTTCATGTAGATACTATTGTTCTTGCACAGCAAGATAAGTATGGAAATATGTATACATATATTTGACTTGTCAAGTATTTTAATATAATTAACATGTAGTGGACTTCCTGCCATCTAGGGAAGGGGAGGGGGCTAAGGGGGAAAATTTATAAAGGAAAGCTTTGTAAGGATCAATGTTGAAGAACTACCCATACATATGTTATGCAAATAAAAGGCTTTTAAAAAAAGAAATAGATGAAATTCACCTATATCATTAAATGACCATCTTCTTCCCTGGAAGATAATGCTTATTCTAGCTGGACACATTATTCTTGGCTGTAATCAAAGTTTCTTTGCCTTTCTGAATTATCTGGTTCCAGGCCGTTCGATCCTTTAATGTGGAGGCTGATAGATAGTGTGTGATTCTAATTACAGTTCCTTGGTATTCAAATTGTTTCTTTCTAGCTGCTAGCAATATCTTTTCCTTGGTGCAATAGTCCTGAAATTTAGCCATGATATTCCTTGGGGATTTAATTTTGGGTCTCTTTCAGGAGTTGATCGGTGAATTCTTTCAATGGTAATTTTGCCTTCTGATTTTAAAACATCAGGGCAGTTTTCTTTCAAGATTTCCTGGAAGGTAGTGTTTAGATTCTTTTTTTCATCATGGTTTTCAGAAAGTCCAATAATCCTTACATTGTCTCTCCTAGATCTATTTTCCAAGTCAGTTGTTTTTCCTAGAAGATATTTCATATTTCTTCAATTTTTTCATTTTTTTGTTTTTGTTGGACCGATTCTTTAAGTCTTATTGTGCCATTCACTTCCATGTGTTCAATTCTAATTTTTAGTGTATTATTTTCTTCAGTTATCTTTTTTAGCTCCTTTTGTAACTGGCCAATTTGTTCATTGCATACTTTTTCCATTTCACCAATTTTGTTTTTCAGTAAATTGGTGTCTTTATCATTTTTCTTTTGGATGGCTTCTTGCACTGATCTCAATTATTTCCCCTTTTATCATCTAGCTCTCTTTTGAGATTCTTTATGTAGTCTTCCAGGAAAACCTTGTAAAAGGGGGACTATATCATGTCTCTATTTGTGGCTTCCTCTGGAGTTACTTTGCCTATAGGAACCTCAGGATCTGGGGTCTGCCCTTCTTTCTCTCCATAAAAGCTGTCTATGGTGACAGCTCTCTTCTGTTTTTTTACTCATTTTTTAAAAAAGCTTGGGTTCTGTTTAAAGCAGAGAAGCATCAGCTGTGGTAATTTGCCCTGGGACAATTTGGATAATTAACTTCCAGTGCTGGGCCCTCAGGGGTAGGTCCATGCATTTGCAGAGGGGTATATTCTGCCTTTTACAAAAGGCAGATATGCCAAAGCACCTGCCCACAATCAGGGCAGAGTGTCCTGAGAGCTTCAGATAGACTCCCCAGGTGTTTAAAATCTGCCATGCTGAATCCCGCCCAGTTTCCTGCCCTGTCTCCCGAACTGCGTCCAGCAAACTTCCCAACCCCTGCCCAACTGAAATAGACCTTCTATGGAGCTCTTCAAAGGTACTTTCTGCAAGGAATGTGTTGTAGTCCAAATATTTGTGGGTTCTTTGTCTTAAAAATCAATTAAGAGACTTCATCTGCTGTTGGTTTGAGAGAACGTCAGAGGAGGACACAGAGAGTCATGTCTTCACTCCGCTATCTTGGCTCTGCTCCCCAAAGTGATTTCTTAAAGTACAAATCTGACCAAAGCCCTTTCTAACATGCCCCTTCTACCTTTTCACTCCTTTTATACCTATATTTCCCACTAGCTACTCATCCAATGATATTGGCATTCAAGTTCTTCCAGAAACAAGATATACTCTCTCTTGATTCCAGACATTTTCTCTGGTAATCCCCAATGCCTGGAAAGTTCTACCTCTATATCTCTGCCTATAGCCTTCCCTGGTTTCTTTAAGTCTCAACTGAAATAACATCTTTTAGAATCTCATGGCTATCTATGTTAATCAGTCAATAAATATCAAGCACCTACCATGTGCAAGGCACTTCCCTCAAAAAATTCACAATCTATTGGAAGGAGACAAGATGCAAACCAATACATACCAACAGGCTATCTAAACGAAAAATAGAAAATTACAGAAGAAAGACATAGAATTAAAGTGGATTGAGAAAGACTAAAAGATGTTGTGAGGCAGAAATGGCAACTCTTTACGAACTAGACAGTGATTGATTCATAGAGTCACTGACAGTTAAATTAAGTTTTAATGGACAGGGTAGACATTTGAGATAGAAAGGACATTTATTTTACATATAGAAATTGGGAGCAGAAACAGAGAGGCAGAAAATCATAATGCATATATCAGATGCAATTTGGCTGAAATATAAACTTCAAAAAGGAAAATTAATACAGTTTTTCTAAGCATAGGTCATTGCAGCATTTATTTTAAATAACATATATGAATAATACAATTATACAAAAATGTTTTGCTGAAAAATGCTTGAAAATATTCTTCTAAGGTAATGGTCTCCAACTTTTTGGTGAATACTGAAAACTTCATTTGTAGGGTAGACAATAAGGTTTGTGCTTCGTGAAATGTGGCACAAACAGCATTGGAAGATAGGCACAGTAACAACTCAACTGTAAAAAAAGGGGTGGAAGCAGATGGCCCTGCTTATTTCACATAGCCTCGTGTTCTTGCTAATCAGCTAATATACACACCCACACAGGAAACAAAATGAGTTTTCAGGGAGCTCCATTACTGTAGCCCCTGTATAACTCATGTGGGTTTTTGTTGCAATCATCAACAAAAGGTCTTAGAGACATATAATGAAAAGAAGAAAGTTAACAGTAATGAAAGGAAATTTTCTAAGTCTAATCTAAGTAGCTATCTTGGACAAATGATCTCAAGTTTACATTAGGAGTAAGTTTATCAAAAGAATGGATTTAATCTTAGCTTGGAAAATTTCGCTAGCTTTAACTAGGTAACTCATAAAGCTCATAACCCACAGTTATTTTTTTAAAGATGTAACTCTAGCTATTAGACTCCAGATGATGGATCTAGACTTGAGATCAGTAGACCGTAGCAAAAAGGCAGCATAAACCCTGATACCAAGAGAGCTACTCACCAGAGAACAAAGACACTATGACCAGCAATATTGACCCAAAGCCTGAACTTAGACAAAGAAAAGAAACCTCAACAATGACATTACCACTGGTTCTGTACTACTGGATGCAAGAGTTTCTTTGACTATACACTTACCCTCATCACGTAAGTCCTTCATGTCCTGGATATGTGGGCTATTGGTAGTTCCTTTTCACACATATTCCCTGACCACAAATATTCCTATCTATGAGTTGCCATGCATATTCACTTGTCATATATATTGTCCATATGTTTACTCCTCCCTTACTGGTAGCATAGTAATTATGGAAGAGTATACAGTTGAGGCATCTATTCTTGTTACTTTTTGACTAAGTGGTTTGATTAAATGTCTTTTGCTTTGAAATAATGTGCTATCTACTTAGCTGGAAGAAACAAATATAAAAATTTTTATTGCTGAGTAGATGTTAACCCAGGATCCATTGTGTTAAACTTCTGGCAAAGACTTCATATTTCCTTCAAATATTGAAATTACTAGAATGGGAAATAGATAAGGAAAAAAGGAAGAGAGCCATCAAGGAAGTAGTATTGGGATGGGAACTGGAAGATGTTGGCAGCTCACAAAGAGAGCAGGATAAAAGACACATTATTGGATATATTCCATCCCTATTTAGAAATCTTAGAAGATTCTGGAGGAGAAAAATTACAACAGCAACCTTCTTAAAAATCCAAATTTTGAAATTTATACTTTAAATCATATGGTCAAACCAATGTTCAGAGAAGAGATAAAGGTTTTTCCAGTATAATACAGCTAATTAATGGAATGAAAAGAGAGGCTTAATTTTTTCAAGTATAAAATGGTTTGGATTACATGAACTCTAAGGTTCCTTCCAACTCTAACATTCTATTTCTATGATTACATCCATTATAATTGAAGGAGAGAAAGAAAAAAAAAGTGTTGGTGTTGGCAGTACCAGTAATGGAGAGGGGAAAGAACTTCCAATCATATTAGGTATCTGGTAACCACCTTCAGTTTATAAAATCTACCTGGGTAGAAAAAAGGTAACTTTTATCTTTCTTTCTAGATATGAACACACCTTTACTGCCAAAACTTTTCTGCCTATCAGCATCAGAATGAATAAAAATAGTTGAAGGTGTAGCTAGCCATTGCCATTGAGCTAATAGTTATTCTATTAATAGTTTTTGTCCCTCCAGTGTGGAATATGAGATTACTATAAAACTAAGAGGAATGGTAAGGAGGAGATAACAACTTGAATATATAAACAGAGACAAGCATTTAAAAGATGATACAAATTGCTCTAGACAGCAACAGCAATTTGAGCTCTGTGCAGAAGATCAAAGACATAGGAGAGTGCGGAGAAATAAATGTATGACCAGAGAATCAGGCTTTGAATTTTAGCCATGTAACTTACCATCTGTGAGACTTTGGGCAAGTCATGTAAGCCATCTGGACATGAATTTTTTTCACTGTAACAATAAAGCAGTTAGATTAAATAATTGTAAATTTTCCTTTAAGTTCTACAAAATCCTCATTTTATAGGAGAGGAAACTGAGGCCCAGAAAGTAGAAATGACTTGTTCAAAAATCACATAGCTAAACAGACAAAATTTCTTTTTTTTTTAATCAAAACTTTTTATTTGCAAAACATATGTATGGGTAATTCTTCAACATTAACCCTTACAAAGCTTTCTGTTACAAATTTTCCCCCCCTACTCTCCATACCTCCCCTAGATGGCAGGATATCCTCTGCATATTAATTATGTTAAAATATTTGACAAATCGAATATATGTATACATATTTCCACACATCATTTTTGTGTAAGAAAAATCGTATCTACAAGAAAAAAAATCAAAGAAAACACAATGCAAGCAAACATCAATAGAGAGCATGAAAATGTTAGATTGTGGTCCATATTTCACATCCCTCTCTCTGAATGTATATGGCTTTCCTCACAGAACAATTGGAACTGGTTTGAAACATTTCATTGTTGAAGAGAGTGATGTCCATTAGAACTGATCCTCATATAGTATTGTTGTTGCCATGTATAATGATCTCCTGGATCTGCTCATTTCACTCAGCATCAGTCCATGTAAGTCTCTCCAGGCCTCTCTGAAATCTTCTTGCTGGTCGTTTCTCACCGAACAATAATATTCCATAACATTCATATACCATAATTTATTGAGCCATTCTCCAATTGATGGGCATCCATTCAGTTTCCAGTTTTTAGCCATTACAAAAAGGGCTGCCACAAAAATTCTTGCACATGTGGGGCCCTTTCCTTCCTTTATGATTTCTTTGGGATATAAGCCCAACAGACACGCTGCTGGGTCAAAGGGTATGCACAGTTTGATAACTTTTTGAGCTTAGCTCCAAATTGCTCTCCAGAATGGCTGGATCCGTTCACAGTTCCACCAAAAATGCACCAGTGTCCCAGGACAGCCCCTCCAACACTTGTAATTATCTTTTCCTGTCATTTTAGCCAATCTGATAGGTGTATAGTGGTACCTCAGAGTTGTCATAATTTGCATTTCTCTGATCAATAGTGATTTGGAGCATCTTTTCATATGACTACAAATAGTTTAAATTTCATCATCTGGAAATTGTCTGTTCATATCCTTTGACCATTTATCAATTGGAGAATGGATTGAATTCTTATAAATATTAGACAATTCTCTATATATTTTAGAGATGAGACCTTTATCAGAACCCTTAAATGTAAAAATGATTTCCCAATTTATTGCTTCCCTCCTAATCTTGACTGCATTGGTTTTGTTTGTACAAAAGCTTTTTAACTTAATATAGTCAAAGTTATCTATCTGGTGTTCAATTAAGAGTTCCAGTTTTTCTTTGGACATAAATTTATTCCATCTCCACAGGTCTGAGAGGTAAACTATACTATGTTCCTCTAATTTACTTATAATATCACTCTTTATATCCAGATCATGAACCCATTTAGATCTTATATTGGTATGTTCTGTTAGATGTGGGTCAAGCCCTAATTTCTTCCACACTAGTTTCCAAATTTCCCAGCAGGTTTTGTCAAATAATGAGTATTTATCCCAGAAGCTGGGGTCTTTGGGTTTATCCAACACTAAATTGCTATAGTTATTGCCTAATTTGTCCTGTGATTCTAGCCTATGCCAGTGATCGACTACTCTATTTCTCAGCCAGTACCAAATGGTTTTGATGACCGCTGCTTTATAATATAGTTTTAGATCTAGTACAATAAGGCCACCATCATCAGCCTTATTTTTCATTAATTCTCTTGAAATTCTTGATGTTTTGTTTTTCCAAATGAATTTTTACTACTATTTTTTTTTCTAGATGTGTAAAATAATTTCTTGGGAGTTTGATTGGTATGGCACTAAATAAGTAAATTAGTTTGGGTAGTATTGTCATTTTTATTGTATTCGCTCAGCCTACCCATGACCATTTTATGTTTTTCCAATTGACTAGGTCTGATTTTATTTTTGTGTAAAGTGTTTTGTAGTTTGCTTCATATAGTTCCTGACTTTTCCTTGGCAGATAGATTCCCAAATATTTTATACTATCAAAAGTTATTTTGAATGGAATTTCTTTTGTATCTCTTGCTGCTGAACTTTGTTGGTAATATATAAAAATACTGATGATTTATTTATGTGGATTTAGTTTATATCCTGCAACTTTGCTAAAGTTGTGAATTGTTTCTAGTAATTATTTAGTTGAGTTTCTAGGGTTCTCTAAGTATACCATCATGTCATCTGCAAAGAGTGATAATTTGATTTCCTCATTACCTACTCTAATTCTTTTAATCTCTTTTTCTTCTCTTACTGCCATTTTTACATAGTATTAAATAATAATGGTGACAGTAGGAAGCCTTGTTTCACTCTTGATCTTATTGGGAATGGTTCTAGTTTGACTCCATTACATATGATGCTTGCTGATGGTTTTAAGTAGATACTACTAATCATTTTAAGGAAAATCCCATTTATTCCCATACTCTCTACTGTTTTTAACAGGAATGGGTGTTGGATTTTATCAAAGGCTTTTTCTGCATCTATTGAAATAATCATATGGTTTTTGTTAATTTGGTTATTAATATAATTGATTATGCTAATAGTTTTCCTAATATTGAATCAGCCCTGCATTCATGGTATAAATCCTACTTTGTCATAGTGTATTATCCTGGGGATGACTTTCTGTAATCTCATTGCTAATATCTTATTTGAAATTTTTGCATCAATATTCATTAGGTAAATTGGTCCATAGTTTTCATTTTCAGTTTTCTCCCCACCTCGTTTACCTGGCTATCAGCACATATTTGTGTCATTGAAGGAATTTGGTAGTACACCTTCTTTCCCTATTTTTTCAAATAGTTTATATAGTATTTGAATTCACATGTAAAACCATATGGCCCTGGAGATTTTTTCTTAGGGAGTCGGTTAATAGCTTATTCTATTTCTTTTTCTAAAATGGGGCTATTTAAATAATTTATTTCCTCTTCTGTTAACCTTGACAATCTATATTTTTTTGTAGTTATTACTCCATTTCATTTAGATTATCAAATTTATTGGCATAAAGTTGGGCCAAGTAACTCCTAATTATTACCCTAATTTCCTCTTCATTGGAGGGAAGTTCTCCCTTACCATTTTTGAGACTAACAATTTGATTTTCCTCTTCCCTTTTTCTAATCAAATTAACTAAAGGCTTATCTATTTTGTTGTTTTTTTCATAAAACCAACTCTTAGTTTTATTAATTAACTCAATAGTTTTCTTATTTTCAATTTTATTAATCTCCCCTTTTATTTTCAGAATTTCCAATTTGGTATTTAATTGAGGATTTTGAATTTTCTCTTTTTCTAGTTTTTTCAATTGTAAGGCCCAATTCATTGCTGTTCTCTTTCTCTATTTTATGCAAGTAAGCATCTAGAGATATAAAATTACCCCTTATAAATATACTCCCTTCTTTCGCCATTCAATTTCCTCCAGAGGTCTATCATACCTAAATTTTCAAATATTTTGTTTACCTCCCTAACTTCTTTCTTATTTGTTTTGTGGTTTGATTTATCTAAATCTGAGAGAGCAAGGTTGAGATCCCCCACTAGTATAGTATTACTGTCTATTTCTCCTTGCATCTCTGTTAGTTTCTCCTCTAGGAATTTGGATGCTATACCACTTGGTGCATGTATGTTTCTTATTGATATCGCTTCATTATCTATGGTACCCTCTACTAAAATACAATTTCCTTCCTTATCTTTTAATTAGATGTATTTTTGCTTTTACTTGATCTGAGATAAGGATTGCTACCCCTGCTTTTTTTGTTCACCTGAAGCATAAAGGATTCTGCTCCAGCCCTTTACCTTCACTCTGTGTGTATCTTTAAGTTTTAGATGTGTTTCTTATAAACAACATATTGTAGGATTCTGGCTTTTAATCCAGTCTGCTATCCGCTTCTGTTTTATGGGAGATTTCATCCCATTCACATTCACAGTTAAAATAACTATATCTGTATTTCATGCCATCCAAAAGTTATGATTTTCTCTTCCCTTTCCCCTTTCTCCCTTCCCCCTTCCCTAGCATTTTGTTTTAGATGACCACCTCCTTCTAACAGTCCTCCCCCTTTATAACTCCCCTCTCTTTTTAACACCTTTCCCCTAATCTTTCTATTAGTCTATCTCTTTCTTTTCCTCCTTTCCCTCCTACTTCCCTATAAGGAGGGCCAAGTTTTTCTTTGAAGCCAAATATGTCTGATATAGTCTTTTAGAGCCCAATCTAATGAGAATAAAATTTACACAATATTCGTCACCCACCCTTCTTTCCCTCAATTATATTAGATATTCTATGTCTCTTCATGAGATTTTGCCTTATTTTACCTCCTTTTTTTTTACTTTATTTTGCCTCCTTTCCCCTTTTTTTACATTATGATATCCCTTCCACCTCTAATTTCTTTTCCATTATTATCAAAGTAAAATCAAAGTATACCCCTAATTTTTAAGGATACCCATAGTAGAAACATAGTTCTCAAGAGTTCTTTCCTTTTTACCTTTTTATGCTTCTCTTGAGTTCTGTGTTTGGAGGTTAAATTTTTTGTTCAGATCTGGTCTTTTATTAGAAATAGGTGAAATTCTCCTGTATCACTGAATGACCATCTTCTTCCCTGGAGGATAATGCTCATTCTAGCTGGATAACTTATTCTTGGCTGTAGTCCAAGTTCTTTTGCCTTTCAGAATATCTGATTCCAGGCCCTTCGATCCTTTAATGTGGAAGCTGACAGATCTTGTGTAATTCTAATTATAGTTCCTCAGTATTTGAACTGTTTCTTTCTAGCTGCTTGCAATATTTTTTCCTTGGTGCGATAGTCCTGAAATTTGGCCACAATATTCCTTGGGGTTTTAATTTTGGGGTCTCTTTCTGGAGGTGATCGGTGAATTCTTTCAATGCCAATTTTGCCTTCTGATTCTAAAACATCAGGGCAGTTTTCTTTCAGGATTTCCTGGAAAATAGTGTTTAGATTCTTTTTTTCATCATGGCTTTCCGGAAGTCCAATAATCCTTAGATTGTCTCTCCTAGATCTATTTTCCAAGTCAGTTGTTTTTCCTAGGAGATATTTCATATTTTCTTCTAATTTTTCATTTTTTGTTTTTGTTTGACTGATTCTTGAAGTCTTATTGAGTCATTCATTTGCATTTGTTTAATTCTTATTTTTAAAGTGTTTTTTTCCTCAGTTACCTTTTTAAGCTCCTTTTGATACTTGCCAATTGAATATTTTTATTCATAGCACTCTTTTTCCACTTCACTGATTTTATTTTTTCAATAAATTGGTGTCTTTTTCATATCTCTTTTGCAGGGCATCATATCCTTCTTGCACTGATTTCAGTTCATTTTCCCATTTATTTTCCAGCTCTCTTTTGAGTTTCTTTATGCAATCTTTCAGAAAGGCCTTTTGCAAAAGGGACCAGTGATGGTCCTTAATAACTTCCTCTGGAATTTTGTCTAAAGGAACCTCAGGATCTGGGGGTCATCCCTTCTTTCTCTTGATAAAAGCTGTCTATGGTGAGAGCTCTCTTTTGCTTCTTCATTTTGTTTTTAGACAGCATGGATGTCTCCTTAAGATAGGGAAAAAAACGGTGGCTGAAGTTCTTTGCCCTGGGGCACTTCTGCAAATTAACTTAAGGTGCTGGGCCAGTGGGGGCTAGGACTAAGTCCCAATTCCTCCTTAAAAAAGGCAAGTCTGCCAGAACACCAGCCCCCAATCAGGGCAGAATGTCCCAAGTGCCTCAGATAAACTCCAGGTGTTTGGAGTTTGGAGTTTGGAATTTCTGCCACAGTGAGCTGAGTCCCACCCTCACTTCTGGCCTACACACGAGTCCGCTGTTTATCCCTCTGTCCGAGTTAGACAAACCTGATATGCAGTTCTTCAGAAAGCAGTGTCCAAATATTTCTGCATTCGTTGACTTGAAGATCATTTCAGAGGCTTATTTTATTTTTGATTTGAGAGAAGATGGGAGGAGGAAGCAGAGAGTCACCTTTTCACTCCGCCATCTTGGCTCTGCCCCCGACAAATCGAGGATAATTTCTTAGTTCCAATTATTTATATATGACAAATGGTCTCATTCAGGTTTCTTTTTTTCCTCTGTTCACATTTAATAAACATAAGTGTTGATTGGCATGGCATTTGATACAAAAAGGTAAATATAAATCTAGAAAAAGTAAAATCTTGAAAGAATTCAAAATGTAAAGTCTTTAAGAACAATTATCTGATTGATATACTTTCTTTACTGACTCTAACCTTACAGGTGGTAAATTAGCTGGACAAAATTGATATCTATTTTTTAATCTACAGTGGAATATGTAATAAGATATAGTGAAAATGAATTGAAGAGGGCTATGGAGTCCAAAGTCTACTTAGTCCTAACTATGGGATAGCAGATGGTACATTATTCTAAGAATTACAAAACTTGGGTTTCATCTACAGCTTAGCTACCTTCAACTTGAAAAGATTATGGGGACATCATTAGCTTTGGATTCAAAGGGCAGGAAACAAGTTGAGTTCTGCTGCTGTTTACTACTTATATTACCTTGGACAAATTAATTTCTTTTCCTGCTACCTAAATAAGCCTAAATAATTAGACTAGATGACCTCTAAGATCCCTTTCAGTTCAAACCTATGATTTTATAATGATTTCAGTTGCAATACAAAAAATATATTCATCACTTAACTCATAGAGATATTTTAAAGATCAAATGATATAATACATACAAAGCATTTTTGTATAAATGACATATAGTAGACATTGAATTAAATGTTTATTGATTGATTTCCATTCTGCCTATTATAGATCTTAATTATTTCATCCATGGCCCTTATATTTATTAATTCCTCCACTGGTGTCTGTATTTCTCATGCAATTAAAGTTATTTTTTCTTCAAAGTTAAAACTAATTAGATTTAAGTATATTTATATATATAACCCTCTATTGTCTTAGCACCTTCTTATTTTGCAATTTAATTGTTTTTATCTTCACTTTTTTCTTAATAGTCAAATCCTTCCTAGTCAGACATATTACATTTTCTTCTTAGGAATCATTTATACTTCTCTTATAAAAATCTTGACATGAGAAGGAAGTAACTGAGGTAATATGAAATTATATTTAGCAGGTATGATCATAATATTCTTTAATTCATTTTCAGCAATGCTCCCTATTATAATTTAATTCTCTTTTTAAATGGTTTTATCATCATTGTTGTACTGCTCTAGTAACAGTTTATGGACTATTCAGAAAAGTAGTCAGTACATAAGAATTTTGTGTGTGTGTTGCTTTGACCCTGTCTTCCTCTTTATGCACAGAAGTCTGCTCTTCCTTTTTTTTCCTCTTCTCTCTACTACTTTTCCACTAATATCTCTTCCTTTAACTTCTACTGCCTCTTTTACAAGCTTATTATCTTTTTTTACTCTTCTCCCTCTCTTACCTTCAAATTTATTCTTTCTTTTTTGTTCTTTCACCTTCCTCTTTTCCTAATTAGATTTAAGTATATTACATATAACCCTCTGTTGCCTTCTTTTTTATACCCTCTTTTTTGCAATTAGATTTTTTTGCAATTAGATTTTTAAAAAA
>JAJPUD010019368.1:3212-26688 GCA_023553655.1 Myrmecobius fasciatus | reverse complement strand
TGATTATATTAAGTTAAAAAGTTTTTGTACAAACAAAACTAATGCAGACAAGATCAGAAAGGAAGCAACAAACTGGAAAAACATTTTTACATTTAAAGGTTCTGATAAAGGCCTCATTTCTAAAATATATAGAGAAGTAACTTAAATTTTTAAGAATCCAAGCCATTCTATAATTGATAAATAGTCAAAAGATATGAACAATTTTCAGATGAAGAAATTGAAACTATTTCTAGTCAGATGAAAAGGTGCTCCAAATCACTATTGATAAGAGAAATGCAAATTAAGATAACTCTGAGATATCACTGCACACCTGTGAGATTGGCTAAGATGACAGGAAAAGATAATGATCAATGCTGGAGGGGATGTGGGAAAACTGGGACACTGATACATTGTTGGTGGAACAGTGAACAAGATCCAACCATTCTGGAGAGCAATTTGGAACTATACTCAAAAAAAATTATCAAACTGTGCATACCCTTTGACCCAGCAGTGTTTCTACTGGGTTTAGATCCCAAAGAGATCTTAAAGGAGGGAAAGGGACCCTCATAGGCAGAAATATTTGTGGCAGCCCTTTTTGTAGTGACAAGAAACTGGAAACTGAATGGATGCTCATCAATAGGAGAATGGCTGAATAAATTATTGTATATGAATGTCATGGAATATTATTGTTCTATAAGAAATGACCAGCAGAATGATTTCAGAGAGGCTTGGAAAGACTTACATGAACTGATGCCGAGTGAAATAAGCAGAACCAAGAGATCATTATACATGGCAACAAGACTATATGACCATCATTTCTGATGGACATGGCTCTCTTCAACAATGAGATGATTCAAACCAGTTCCAATTGTTCAGTGATGAAGAAAGCCATCTATACTCAGAGAGAGGCCTGTGGGATCTGAGTGTGGACCACAATATAGTATTAGGACTCTCTCTGTTGGTGTTTGCTTGCATTTTGTTTTCTTTCTCAATTTTTTTTTTCCTTCTTGATCCTATTTTTCTTGTGCAGCAAGATAACTGTATAACTATGTATACATATATGAGATTTATCATATACTTTAACATATTTAACATGTTTTGCACTACCTTCCACCTAGGGAAGTGGGTGCGGGGAAGGAGGAGAAAATTTGGAACAGAAAGTTTTGCAAGTCTTAATGTTGAAAAATTACCCAAGCATATGTTTTGCAAATAAAAAGCTTTAATAAAAAAATAATAAATTGATCAAAAATTAATAAATACATTAAAAAAAAGTTTTGTTTTGTTTTGCTGAGGCAATTGGGCTTAAGTGACTTGCCCAAGGTCACATAGCTAGGAAGTGTTAAGTGTCTGAGACCAGATTTGAACTCAGGTCTTCCTGACTTCAGGGTTGGTGCTCTATCTACTGCGCCATCTAGCTGCCCCCCAAAAAAATTTTGTACAAACAAAACTAATGCAGACAAGATCAGAAGGGAGGCAATAAATTGGGAAGTTATTTTTACATTTAAGCATTCTGATAAAGGCCTCATTTCTTTTTTTAGTATAATTAATACTATTAATTAATTTTAGTATAACTTGCTGATACTAGGACTCCATAATCCCAGCACCTGTTCTTACCCTGAATTTAAATAGGAAAGTGTGAATACTTTCCCTGAAAAGAGGAGCATAGTATTAGCTCTGATATTTAAAATATGTGTGAATGTAGTCAAGTCATCCAATCCTCTCTGGGTATAAGATTTCCTATCTGTACAGTGAGGATAATTTAAAAAAATTTCACAACTCTATATCATTTTAAAGTGGTACAAAGATAATCATCCCCATTTTACAGATAAGGAAACTGAGCCACATAGGATTCAACCACTCAGAGATAATTTGACACATTTGTTACCATAAATCTGAAAAATATTGTTTGATGTAGGATTTAAGTCCAGATATCTTGGCCCTTCTTCAAGATCTATTCTCCTATGAGATATTTCATATTTTGTTCTATCTTTTCTTTTTTTTTTTCATTTTTGTTTCCCTCCTAGGAAAAACGATTGACCTGGAAAATAGATATAGGAGAGACAATCTAAGGATTATAAGGTTTCCTGAAAGCCATGATGAAAAAAAGAACCTAGACGTTATCTTCCAGGAAATCATGAAAGAAAACTGCCCTGATATTTTAGAATCAGAAGGCAAAATAACTATTGAAACAACCCACCGATCACCTCCTGAAAGAAACCCCAAAATTAAATCTCCTAGGAATGTTGTGGCTAAATTTCAGAACTATAATATTAAGGAAAAGATATTGCAAGAAATCAGAAAGAAACAATTTAAATACCAAGGAGCCACAATTAGGATCATCCAGGACCTAGCAGCTTCCACCCTGAAGGATTGAAAGGCCTGGAATCTGATATTCTGGAAAGCAAAGGAACTGGGATTATAGCCAAGAATAAGCTATCCAGCTAAAATGATCATTATCTTTCAGGAAAGAAGATGGACATTCAATGATATAGGTGAATTTCACCTATTCCTAATGAAAAGACCAGAACTGAACAAAAAAATTAATCTCCAAACACAGAACTCAAGAGAAACATAAAAAGGTAACAAGAAAAAAAAACTCTCGAGAACTATATTTGTGTATTGGATATACTTAGAAAATAAGGGTTGATTTTATTATGATATTATTATGATGATGGTGATATTACGATTATGATTATTATGATATTGTGATACTATGAAAAAGAAATTAGAAGTACAAAAGGGATAACACTGGAAGAAGAGGAAAAAGGAGGTAAAATAAGGCACTTGGGACACTCTGCCCTGATTGGGCACAGGTGTTTTAGCAGATTTGCCTTTTTTAAGGAGTAAATTGGGCAAAGTCCTAGCCCCACCAGCTCAGCACCAGAAGTTAATTAGCAGAATTGCCCCAGGGCAAACTACCAAAGAGGTGGCTTCTCTACCTTTAAACAGACCCGAAGCTTTCTAAAAAAAAATGAGTAGAAGCAGAAGAGAGCTCTCACCATAGACAGCTTCTATCGAGAGAAAGAAGGGCAGATCCCAGATCCTGAGGTTCCTATAGACAAAGCAACTCCAGAGGAAGCCATCAAGGGAGATATAACCTGGTCCCCCTTCCACAAGGCCTTCCTGGAAGATTACATAATGAATCTCAAAAGAGAGCTGGATGATAAATGGGGTAATGAACTGAGATCAGGGCAAGAAGGATATAATGCCCTGCAAAAGAGATATGAAAAAGACACCAATTTATTGAAAAACAAAATTGGTGAAGTGGAAAAAGTATGAACAAATGAACAAATTGGCCAGTTACAAAAGGAGCTAAAAAAGGTGACTGAAGAAAACAACACATTAAAAATAAGAATTGAACAAATGCAAGTGAATGACTCAATAAGACTTCAAGAATCAGTCAAACCAAAACAAAAAAATGAAAAAATAGAAGAAAATATGAAATATCTCCTAGGAAAAAAAAACTGAGTTGGAAAATAGATCTAGGAGAGACAATCTAAGATTATTGGACTTCCTGAAAGCCATGATGAAAAAAAGGATCTAAACACTATGTTCCAAGAAATCCTGAAAGAAAACTGCTCTGAGGTTGTAGAATCAGAAGGCAAAATCATCATCAAAAGAATTCACCAATCACCTCCTGAAAGAGACCCCAAAATTAAATCCCCAAGGAATATCATGGCTAAGTTTCAGGACTATGGCACCAAGGAAAAGATATTGCTAGCAGCTAGAAAGAAACAATTCAAATACCGAGGATCTATAATTAGAATCACACATGATTTTTCAGCCTCCACATTGAAGGATTGAAGAGCCCAGAACCAGATATTCCGAAAGGCAAAGGAACTTGGATTACAGCCAAGAATAACCTATCCAGCTAGATCTACATCACACAAGCCATAAATCAAATAGCAATGTGGTACTATCAAGAGGGAACCAGTTCTCAGGGAAAATCTGAAGCTGCAATAAGTAAATAAGGGAAAGTTTTTAGATGAAAGTCAGTTTGTTTACTATGGAACAGACATTGCAGTGATCAATATTGTATCTGTCTTGAATTGGTCACTTAGAAGAAAGGATTGAGGGGAATGAACATAAGGAAATAGGCAGTGGGAGCGTGGCCAATGGAGTGTGTACTATGATAGCAAGAGGGTTAGACATATTGATGTGAGCAAAGTATGACAGGATGAGAATGTGCCAGCTACTGAAGGTTTATTTCAGTCAGGTTTTTAGTGACTAGAGTAATGTCTGTTGAGGAATAGATTAAACTGTTCCAGGACTTCCCTTGATGTTTAAATTGGGGGGAGAAGGGCAAATATGATATTGAGACATACGAGATACAATAATCCTGACTCCCATTAGGCAAAAACAGGCAAAATTACAAACTTGAAATCTGGGAGAAGAATGAAGAGCTGCAATTGGAATTTGTCTCAGCTGGAAATGATTTCTAGATTACTGGAAAAGACCCTAAGCAGAGCCAGAGGCCAAACATCTGAGGTGTATATCCAGGAATGATGTGGGCCTTCATAGGAAGACTCAGAACACAACTTAAGAGGAGACTTAGGAGGACCAAAGGAAAGTCATTTCTTGGAGGGGAGGGGAGAGTATGTGTGTTTGTGTGTGTTTTCCATCCAAAGTTTATTGAGATTGACTTGGATCATTGAACCACCATTCTGTGTGCACTGTATTCCTGGTTCTGCTTGTTTTGCTCATCAGCAATTCATGCTAATCTTCTCAGGTCTTTCTATAATCAGCTTGTTCATCATTTATATAGAACAATAATATTCCACTACTTTCATATACCATAAATTATTCAGCCATTCTTCAATTGATGAACTATTCATTTTCAAATTCTTTGCCACCACAAAAAGAGCTGCTACAAATATTTTTGCATATGTGTGTCCTCTTCCCTCCTTTATAATTTTCTTCAGAAATAGACCCAGTAGTAGCATTGGTGGGTAAAAAGTTTTGTATACTTTTATAGTCCTTTGGGTATAGTTCCAAATTGTTCTCCAGAATGGTTGGATCATTGCACAACTCCACCAGCAAAGTATTAGTGTCCCAGCTTTCCTACATTCCCTCCAACATTTATCATTATCCTTTGGTGTCATCTTAGCGAATCTGAGAGATATGATACCTCAGAGTTGTTTTAATTTGCATTTCTCTTATCAATAGTGATTTAGAACCTTTTTTATATGACTATAGATGAATGGAATTTCATCTGAAAAATTGTCTCTTCGTAAAGTTTTCCCCCATTTCTCAATAGGAGAATGACTTGCATTCTTGTAAATTTGACACCTTTCTTTATATTTTAAAAACGAGGCCTTTATCAGAAACATTGGTGTTAAATTTTTTCTTAAGTTTTTATTTCCCTTTTAATCTTCTTTGTGTTGATTTTGTTTGTGCAAAACCTTTTTAATTTAATATGATCAAAGTTATCCAGTTTTCATTTCATAATATCCTCTAATTCTTCTTTGGCCATAAATTCCTTCTCCAAAGATCTGATAGGTAAACTTTCCCTTGCTCTCCTAATTTGCTTATGATATCTTCTTTATGCCCACATCATGTTCCCATTTTGACTGTTTTAGTATGGGGTGCAAAACTAATTTCTGACCTATTGTTTTCCAGTTTTCCCATAATTTTTGTCAAACAGTGAGTTTTTATCCCAAAAAGCAAAGTTATGGGGTTTATCAAATACTAGATTACTACAGTCACTAATTGCCACAGTAATCAATATAGTTGTTTTTATCTAATCTGTTCCACTGATCCACCACTTTATTTCTTGGCCAGTTCCAAATGGTTTTGATGACTGCTGCTTCATAATATAATTTTGGGTCTGCTACTGCTAGGTCATCATGCTTTGTATATTTTTTCATTAATTTCTTTTATATTCTTGACCTTTTGTTCTTCCAGATGAATTTTATTATCATTTTTCTAGCTCTATAAAATAATTTTTGGCAGCTTGATTGGCATGGCATTGAACAAGAAGACCAGTTTAGGCAGAATTGTCATTTTTATTATATTAGCTCGGACTACCCATGAACAATTGATATTTTTCCAATTGTTGAAATCAAATTTTATTTGTGTGAGAAGTGTTTTGTAATTGTGTTCATATAATTCCTGGGTTGTTTTGGCAGATAAATAACCAAATATTTTATTTTGTCTACATTTATTTTAAATAGATTTTCTCTTTCTGTCTCTTGCTGTTGTATTTTTTTTAATAATATATAGAAATGCTGATGATTTGTGTGGGTTTATTTTATATCCTACAACTTTGCTAAAGCTGTTGTTTCAAATAAGTTTTTGGATAATTCTCTAGGATTCTCTAAGTATATCATCATGTCATTTGCAAAGAGTGATAGTTTTATCTTTTCATTGCTTCTCTAATTCCTGTAATTTCTTTTTTCTTTTCTTATTGTTAAAGTCAACATTTCTAGTACAGTATTGAATAATACTGGTGATAATGGGCATTCTTGTTTCATCCTTGAACTTATTGGAAATGCATCCAACTTCTTTCCATTACAAATAATGCTTGCTGATGGTTTTAGATAGATGCTCCTTATCATTTTAAGGAAAATTCTCTTTATACCTATACCTTCTAGTGTTTTTTAATAGGAACGGGTGCTGGTTTTTGTCAAAAGCTTTTTCTGCATCTATTGATATTATCATATGATTTCTGTTAATTTGTTATTCATATGGTCAATTATGACAATAGTTTTCATGATATTGAACCAGCCCTGCATTCCTGGTATAAATCCCACTTGTTCATAGTGAATTATCTTGCTGATAAGTTATTGTAATCTCTCTGCTAATATTTTATTTAAAATTTTGTGTCAATATTAATTAAGGAGATTGGTCTATAATTTTCATTCCCTGTTTTGGCTCTTCCTCAATACCACATTTGTGTCAGAAGGAATTTGGCAAGACTCCCAAGATGAGTAATTTCATCAAGGATTGATGTAAGATCTGGGATATTCTAGATGAAATAAAGAGGTTACCAGATGACTGGCTAGATTCTGGGTGATTGAGATCTCTTGTGCAGTATGCTCTCTCGAGGCAGGATTATTGCTAATGGGTTGGAAATCTAAGATGCTTTCTCACCTAAGAATACATCTCCAGGCTCTTCTTGTATCCTGCAGATATTGGTTTCAGCATGTTAGAGAAGACATACTTTCATTTCTCTTCCCTTTCCAAATACTTGGTTTTCATAGATGACATTTATGTGAAAAGAAAACCCTTTTGAGAAGATTCTTTAGAATCTTTTTCAAACAAGGTACTTTCACAGATGCATCAAATTTAACCTTGGAAAGGGACCTCAGAGGTCATTTTAACTTCCCCCTCTATGAGAAGAAATCTCATACATGATATTCCTGACTTTACATTCTTCTTGGCCAATTTCCTGTTAATATTATGGAAATATCCTCATTTGCAAAAATGTTTTTGAAAGGCATAAATTTATGCGCATATGATACATTGTGGTGATAAAATGTCTAGAAAAATTAAACTTCAATAATTCAAAGTGAACACATGACCAAAGCACAATGTAAATCACATATAAAACCTAAAATATTAAAATTTCAAAGCACTATGATTTGGTTTTAATCTTTGACATCACCATCAAAATCTGTGACACTATTCTTAAAGTGATTTTGAATTTCCACTCATAATTTCATAATTCCCATTCATGGAAAATACAACCAAAAATGAACAAAACTTAAAATGAAAATCTTTTAAAATTTGCTTTTTAGGCAAGATTAAAATGGCAAAGTAAACAAAAATGTTTTTGCCAAACTTCCCCAGTACCTTTCCATTGCTTAATCTGGAAAATGCTCCAAAAGGAATTCTGGCTAGGAAGACCAAGAAAAAGGCCCAATGAGTCATTTTTCTAACTCAAAAGAGATGAGCATGACAAAATAAAAGAGGGCACTTGGGCAGGATTTTGCCACTAGGTGGCAAGAAAGGTGATCATAGCAGGAAGCATTCCAGTGCCAAAGATAGAAAGACATGAGAAAGTGGGGCAGAAATCATCAAGGTAGAAGGAAATCACAGGGAATATTTGACACAGCACTGATGACAGCCTCTCCTAACTATGAACTAAATAAGGAATAATTTCCAAAATCATAGCTGTAGCTATGGGCTCTGAGCATAGGACTAAAGCAGTGGAAATTCAGTCCTAGGCTTTAGTCTAGACTTCAAGTTTTCAGGGGAAGAAGCAGTGCAGGAATCCCACACCAAATGGGATCAAGCTGTTCAGTCTCTTTAAACCTGCAGAAACTCCTGCCAGACTAATAATGACTGAATCCAGCAGCAGTATACTGAAACTCAGTCATGTATAAGCCAACAGATCCAAAACTGGGTCAGCAGTTTCCAGAGCTCAAACTAGGAAGACAGTAAACAGACCTCTCCCTGGCTAATACCATTTTCAAAAGCACAGAAAACTTGCAAGTCCTCATTTGGAGTTGTAAAAGCAGCAGAAGGACATAAAATCACACAAGTTTAGGCCAGGTTTATACCCTCCAAGAAGAAAGTAGATCCCTGATTTAACATAAAGTCCAAAGTCAAAAAGTAGGGTGAATGAGCAATGAAAAAAGAATCTAAGAATAAAGAACTACTATGGTGACAGAAACACCAAAGGAGAGAATGATTTGTAAATATCTACTAGCCAAAATTCAAAGGAAAAAGCAGGTTGAACATAATCCCAAGAAGAATTCCAAAAAGAAATACAGAAAGCCTTTTTACTTATTTTTTTTTGGCTGAGGCAATTAAGGTTAAGTGGCTTGCCCAGGGTCACCCAGCTAGGAAATGTTAAGTATCAAGTGTCTGAGGTCAGATTTGAACTCAGGCCCTCCTAACTTCAGAGCTGGTAATCTATCCACTGTGTCACCTACCTGCCCCTTAGAAAGTTTTTTTTTTTTAAGTTAAAAACTAAATGAGAGTTAGGAAAAAAAAGATATCAAAAGAATTAATAATTTGGTAAAAAATAAGTACAAAATTTTCCTGAAGAAAATAATGGCTTAAAAATTAGAATTGTCCAAATGGAAGGTCATTGTTCTAGAAAATATCAAGAAATATTTAATCAAAATCAAAAGATTGAAAAAATAGAAATGAATGTGAACTATCTCTTAGGAAAAACAACTGACCTGGAAAATTCAATGAGGAGAAATAATTTGACTACCTAAAAGAAAGGAAGAAAGGAAAGAAGGAAGGCAGTGAAGGAATGGAGGGAGGAAGGGAGGGAGAAAGGAAAGGAGAAAGGAAAAAAGGAAGGATGAAAGGAAGGGAGGAAGGGAGAAAAGGAGAGGAGAGAAGAATGAAAGGAAGGAGGAAGGAAAGAAGAGAGGAAAGGAAGGAGGGAGAGAGGGGGATAGGGATAAAGAGAGAGGAAGGAAGAGAAGGAGGGAGGGAGAGAAGGAAGGAAGAAGAAAAGGAAAGAAGGAAGGAGAGAGAAAGAGGGAGGGAGGAAGGGAGGAAGGCAGGAAGCGAGAAAGAAAAAAGAGTTAAAGTACTATGGAGCCCCAGTCAGGATGACATAAGTTTCATAACTAACACTATAAAGGAATTGAGAGCTTGGAAAATTATATTCCTAAAGGCAAAGGATCAAGGCTTACAATTAAAAGGAACCTATCAGCAAAATAAAATATGATTTTACTGGAAGGTGGATGGCAGGGACAGGAGAGAGATGAACCTTTAATGAAAAAAAAAAGTACTTCCAAATATTCCTAATGAAAGGATCAGAACTAAAACTAAAATTTGACTAACCAAAATAGGTATCAAGAGCAACACTAAAAGATAAATGTACACAAACAATAATAAAATACTAAACAAGGTTAAACTGTCACTCAGACATTTTATCATACAGACAATTGCTCTACAGAGCAATTATTTTGCTGTTTTGGTGATCTCAGAAGAAGAAAGAAAAGGCTGAAGAAGAAAACTACACTGGGAAGGGAAAGGAAGAAGGACAGGGGAAATTGTTTCACATGAATGAAGTCAGCAAGAAAGAGTTTATACAACAGAGGAGATAGGGTAAAGGATTGACTGGCACCTGAACTTCACATTTGATTTGGTTAAAGGAGGGAAGAATACACATTCAAACAGAGCTGCATACAGAAATATGTGACATATAACAGGAAATTAGGAGCAAAAATAACGGAAAGAGAGAAAAAGCAGGAGGAAAAAATCATAAGCTAGAGACGATTAAAGAGTAGTAGGAGAGAAAGAAAAGTAGAAGAGAAATATACAGTGGAAGCAATAATATAGTGATCATAACTGTGAATGAGAATTGGATGAAAGAGGAGAGCAGAATGGAATAGAAACTAGAATCCAACATTATTTTATTTATACGGGCCATGCTTCAACGGGCCACACAGCATTTAAATGGGGGCGGAGGGGAGCAGAGCAGAATCTATTATGTTTCAGGTAAAAGAAATAAGATTAGTAGTCATAATCATAGACAAAGCAAAAACAGCCTTAAACAATGGCACTATAGACAGAACATGACAACCTGACTACAAGGAAACCAATATTTGCATTTTTTTTCTCTGTGGTATGATGTTCCAACATGGGAAAGTACATGGAAGGGGGAAGGGAAGCAAAAGGATAAATAAGATATGTGATGGGCTAGTATTTTATCAAGGACTATCAAAGAGGGAGAAGTGGATCCTGTGGTATTAGAAAGAAAAGAGGCTACCAAGGAGTGGAAGAGGAAGAAGATGGGAAGATTAAAAAATGGAAGGAAGAAGATCATACTTTAATAGTGAGAGGGTGTTCTACTGATGAATGCTCTGATGGTCTGGGAAGGAAGATGGGAACCTTATGCTGAGTATGACCTGGGGCATTTGGTGCTTAAAATGTCTACTTATTCCACATTGGGAAGGAATGATATTGGAACCCCTATGGGCAAATGACACCTGGTGCAGTAGGAGAATATTATTTTGAGACAAATGGGGGGGGAAGGTATTCCAGAGAATGGTATGGATTAGTATTTGACTCGTTAACAAAGGATTTAGTGAGGAAATGGTTCTACAATGAAGTAATAATGTCCTTTCTGATTGTCCCACTAACTGGAATTAATCTGGTAGTTAGGTGCAATAGAAAAAGGGAATCCACTGCTTTACAAGGCAGTGGCAGAAAACACATTGAGGGACAGCCTAGTAGGGGTACCTTGGGAGCTTTGAATGCATGAAGAATTCCGAGTAAAGACAGAGATGAGATTATAGTGGTTATGATTCAGAGAATGAGGATCTGGAATAGACAGAATGAAAAGATAATCAAAAGACAGAAAAATACTTTTTGGAAAGAGTTAGAAAAAAAATTTTAATTAAAAAGTAATGAACAAGATCAGATGAAGGGGAAAAGAGGATGAGGGAATCTACTTGAATAACTGAGAGTTAAAATTGGGGTGGAAAGAAAATTATATATACTGATAAAAACAGGAAACAAAAAGAACAATCATAATTTCAAATGGAAAGAGATGAAAAATGAGAGGAGGAGATCAAGGGAATAGAATCTCCTTTAAAAAAAAAAGATTAAGGTAAAGTAACTGAAGAAACTAAAGAAACTGAAGACTATGTTTAGTGCAGGAAAGGGGAAAAAAGAACTTGGGGTGAGGGTGTGGAAACAATATTAGAGAGTGATAGAAGAAAATATAAACCTAATTCTCATATTTTAAAAGTGAACAGATGTTTATTCAATAAAATGAAAAAGTGGCAAATTGGATAAGAAAAGCCTATAATTTGTTGTTTTGTTGTTGTTTTTACAAACAGTGCAGCATCAAAACAAAAGTATAAGATAAATATGAAGAGATGGAAAAAAATTATTGTGATTCAGGTAAATCTAAAAGTGCAGAAGCTGTAATGATGCAATCTGAAAAGCAAAAACAAACTTTCAAAAAATGATGGGGTAAACAAAAAAACTATATTATGCTGAAAGGAAATATACACAACATACCAATATCAGTAGTAAAGTTAAATGTTTCAAATGCCTTAAAAATCCAACTGCATTTAAAAAAAAAGATTATCTGGGCTTTAAAAAGACATAAATAATAATACAATGATGACAGGAAACTTTAATCTGTATATGTGTATTTTGGTTAAGTAATAGAAAAATAAAAAAGAGAAATATATTACAACTTGTAGAAAAAATGAGTTAAAAAATTTATGGCATCTTTTAAATAGGACAGCAAAATAATATACATATTTCTCAATACCACATGAAACTTTCACAAAAATTGGCCATATGCTCAGGCACAGAGATACTACAAATGTAAATAAAAAGGCAAAAATAGTTAATACATTCTTTACAAACAATAATACACATAGAGATACACATGCACCACTAGAAGCTGGTTTAAAAAACCCCTAACAAAAAATAGAAATCCAAATGGAAATTTCATGATGAAATCCAAAATAATAAGTGAGTCAAAGAACATTGGTTGGTTGTCATCCTTCGTTCTTAAAGAGGACCAAAATGGCATCACTATGTTAGAGTCTAGTTACAGTGTGTCTGACTGTGGCTGATCAGACTAATATGAGCTTGGAATGTTCTGCCACAAGTTGGGCACAAATAGTCCCTATGAATATTTGGGGGCTTCTCTAACTTTATGTATCTTGGGTTTCTTCTGAACTAATTCAATTCTGCTTCCCTCAGAGCACAGAACCTTCTCTAATGAGGGCAGGGCATGCTGAGCAGTCCTGTGCTAGTCATACAATCAATTCTAAAGTTCTTAAGAGGGACCTTGAGAGTGTCCTTGTATCGTTTTTTCTAACCCCCTTGTGAGTGCTTGCCCTGTGTGAGTTCTTCATAATATAATGTTTGGGCAAGTATACATTTGGTATTCAAATGGCCAACCCAATGGAGTTGTGCCATTTGCAATAGAGTTTGAATACTTGGAAGTTTAGTTCCAGAAAGCACCTCAGTATCTGGTGCCTTGTCCTTCCAAGTGGTCTTCAGAATCTTCCTAAGACAATTCAAATGGAAACAATTCAGTTTCCTGGCATGGTGCTGATATACTGTCCAGGTTTCACAGGCATACAACAATGAGGTCAGCACAATGGCTCTGTAGACCTTTAGTTTGGTAATTGGTCTACTACCTCTTCTCTCCCACACTTTCCTTCTGAGCCTCCCAAACACTGAGTTAGTTCTAAAAATTCCTGTGTTGACCTCATTGTTAATGTGTACATCCCTAGAAAGTATGCTGGCAAGGTAAGTGAACTTATCCACTACTATTCAAAACTCCATAGAACTGATACATAAATCTATGTATGCATGATGTGGTGCTACCTGGTGAAGCACCTGTATTTTTTCAATGTTAATTGTTAGGCCAAAATTAGCACAAGCAGCAGAAAATTGACACATACAAAGTAGTCCTCAGTGAGAAAATCATTTCCATACAAAAATATTGTAATAAAATAGAAAAAGAGAAGTAAATTGAATGTGATTTTTTAAAAATCGTGAAACCCACAAATAAATAAATCTAAAATAAGCACAAAAAGGGAGTATTAAAAATTAGAGGGGAAATAGATAAATAGTAAACCAAAATTAATAACCATAGAAAGTTCACTCTAATAAAGTTTATAGGAAAGAAAATAAAATTAATAAAACATCGAATGAAAAGTGTGAAATCATAGCAAAACCAGACTAAGTAAAAGAATAATCAAATATATTATGCACAGTTATACAAAACTAATAAACTATAATAAAATTGAGAACAGAAAAGAAATAAAGGATTAAAAATACTAAATATCCAAATCATAAAAAGTCCAGATAGAGATCTTAAATAACTGAGGGTCAGAAAAGAAAATAAATCTAAAGGAACTACCAAAGAACAATTTTAAAAATCTCTTCATTCTGATGGGTTCACAGGAGAAATCTATCAACATTTTAATGAAAACTATCCATACTTTAAATGATTCTCAAAAATTGAGAAAGAAAGCAACCTATCAGAATCATTTCATGAGACAAATTTAGTCCTAATACTCAAACCAGAGAAAGATTTTAAAAAACAGAAAAAAAAATGGGCCACTATTATTAACACTCACTCTAAAATTCTTAAGAAAATCTTATCAGGCTACAGTAATTTATCTAAAAAATCATAGATTATGACTAAGTGGAATTTATACTAGGAATTCAAGGACCATTCAACATTAGAAACACAGTCAACATAATCATATTAAAAACCAAATTTTTAAAAAACCATATGATCATTTTAAAAGATGCAAAAAAGTTTTTGACCAAATAAAACATTCTTTTATGCTTAAAAACCCTATAAAGCATGTATCATGGGAATGATATGGACACAGAGGGACCTTTATTTAATATCATAGAAAACATCTATCTAAAACCAAAGGCAAGCATCATATGTGATAGAGATACAGTTAACCTTTTCTTGTAAGTTTGTGAGTGAAACAAGGATGCCCATTCTCCCCATTATTTTTTATAGTTTTGAAAATGGTAGCAAGAGCAATAAGAGAAAGGAAAGAAATTAAAGGAATAAAGGTAAAGAAAAAGACAAAACTATCCCTGTTTGCTGATATGATGGTTTACAGGAAAAATCAAAGGGGATAGCCAAAGATACTCATTGAGAAAAAAATGATAGTTTTATCGAGGTTGCAAGCTACAAAATAAATCTTCAAAAATCCATAGCAATTGTATATAGCAATAACAAAATACAAAAAGCAATAATAGAAAGGGAAATATCATTCCCAATAACTAGAAAATGCATCTCATAATAGGAGACTGATCTACCAAAATATACCCAAAAAGTCTATAGATTGAATTACAAAGTATTCCTTAAAGAAATTTTTTTTTAAATTTAAATAGCTGGAGGAATATTCATTGCTCATGTCAAGGCCATGCCAATATATACATATATATATATATATAATTGATTAATTATATTCTATAATTAATATACACTTATAATGCTGTAACATTCAAATTTCTGATGAGATATCTGATAGAACTTGATAAAATAACAAAATTCATCTGCTAAAACAAAAAATCTATAATATCAAGGGAAATGAAGAAAAGAAGTAGCAACAAACTACATTATAAGGAAGCAGTCTTTAAAACCATATGGCATAAATTAAAGATTAGAGAGATAGATCAGTGGAACCAATTAAATAAGAAATATTCAGAAACAATGAAACTCAATAACCCAATTGATTAAGTGGAAAACACAATTACCTAGAGGGAAAAACTTTTATTTGATAAAAAGTAGCATGACAAATTAAAAATCATATTTTATAATGCATTTATAATATCTCCTAAATGATTTTAATAGTAAAGATAATGCTATAAAATTGGAAAAGAAGCAGATCATAATGTGTAAGAGACATATTTCTAACCTATTGAGAGATAGAAACAATTATAAAAGATCAAAAAGATAACTGCTTACACTAAATTGAAAAACTTCTGTATAGACAAAATTAATGCACAAGGATAAGAAGAGAAGGAATCAAACAAGAAAAAAAATCTTTTTATCAAATTTCTCTGATAAATAGACATATATAAAGAGATGTATATCTATATGTATGTATATATACACATATAACTAATATGTGTGTGTGTGTGTGTGTGTGTGTGTGTGTGTATAAACTAATAACTCGGGGCAGCTAGGTGGCACAGTGGATAGAGCACCAGCTCTGAAGTCAGGAGGACCTGAGTTCAAATCTGATCTCAGACACTTAACCTAGCTGTGTGACCCTGGGCAAGTCACTTAACTTCAATTGCCTCAGCAAAAAGCAAAAAATAAATAAATAAATAATAAATAAAACTAATAACTCTTTCCCAATGATGGATGAAAGGATATATACAAACATTCCTCAAAAGAACTACAAAGTATTCAAAACCACATGAAAGAATGCTCCAAATCACTAATAATAAGAGAAATACAAATCAAAACAACCCTAACATTTTATTTCACACTCTGAAAATGAGTATGAGCTTATATTCCAAAGAAGCCATGAAATACAAGGAAGTCTCATATTCTCCAAAATATTTACAGCACCTAAGAATTGGAAACAAAGTAGAAATCCAGTGACTGGGGAATGGCTAAAGAAATTTAGATACATGAATGGAATAAGATCTACTAAATTGAAATGGACTATAAAAATAAAATCCATTATCCAAATAGACATAAACAAATAGTCTTCAAAAGAATTGTAAACTCTAGAGGGGTAGCTAGGTGGTGCAGTGGATAGAGCACCAGCTCTGAAGTCAGGAAGACCTGAGTTCAAATCCAATCTCAGACACTTAACGTTCCCTAGCTATGTGACTTAACCCCAATTGCCTTAGCAAAAAAAACAAACAAAAAATAAGAATTGTAAACTATATTAATAAGAAGGAAGAATGTTCCAAATTACAAATAATAAGAGATATGCAAATTTAAACAATTTTTGAGTTTTATATCAAATCCCCCTAATTGAAAAATGACAAAATATGGGAATAGTCAGCTTTGGAGAAGATTATGAAAAGACAGGCACATGAATATCCTGTTGGTTAAGCCATGAATTTGTCTAACCATTCTGGAATGCAATTTGGAGTAGTGTAAAAAAAGTGACTAACATGTTTATATCATCTTACCCCAAGGTCAGATTTTTCCCTAGGGAAAAACCCAAGAAGATAAATGATTTTTTAAAAAGGTCTTGCATGTCCCAAACTATTCATAATAGCACTTTTCTAATAACAATACACTAGAAACAAAGATGTCCATTAGGTAAATAAGTTGTGGTACAGAGCTGTATTCTCATATCTCTTCTTTGGGGCCATGTTTACTCTGTACAGTTTTGGAACATTCACTTTTGATTATTTTGCAGCTACTGTTCTTTCCTTTTACATTTTTGAAATCATTGCATATGTTTTCTTGCCTTCCATTATTTCATTCTAGATCAGTTTATACAGCTCTTTCCATGCTTCTCTGTATTTATCATAATTGTCATTTTTTACAGCAGAGTATTCTATTATCTTTGTGTACCATAAATAATTTAACTATTCCTCAATCTATGCATATCTAATATATTTTCAATTCTTTCTACCATCAAAAATGATGTTATGAATATTTTTTGTATGCAGTGGAACTATTTTTAACTGATGTTCTCCTCAGAGTACATGCCTAGGAGTGGAATGTTTAGATCAAAAGGTATTGATGGTTTAGTCACTTTATTTTCATAATTCTGAGTTGCTTGCCAAAATAGTTACAACTCCATCAATAATGCAGCAATGTGCCTATCTTCCAAGAACTCTTTCAATATTTACTAATCTCATCTTTTATCATCTTTGCCAATGTTCTGGATATGAGATCAAATCTAAGGGATATATTGATTTACATTTCTCTTATTAGTGATTTAGAATCTAGATGAAATGCTTTTTCTTTTACACTGTTAGCTCATGATTATTTTTTCCTGTAGGTATACTTCACCACTACCACCCCACTTTATCATGATTACATATCATCCTTTATGTGTTATTTAATTATAAAGGTCTTTCGTGAATTCTTGAAAGACTGAGACTGATAAAGCTGGTTCTACTTAGCCACCAAGTGAAGAACTAGGAGCAGTATATAGAAGTTGTAGAGGAGTTGATTTCAATTCAATATAAAAATCTTCCTAAAATCCAAAATGGAATAGTATGCCATAGCAGGTTGAACATTTTCTCTCATTAGAGGTCTTCAAACTAAAGTAAGATATTCACTTTTTGGAGATATTATAAAGAAGATTCTGGTTCAAGTGAAAGTTGCATTTAGATGACCTCTCTGGGTCTTTTCCGAGTTTCATATAATGACATTTTTCATGTTGTAATTCCATTCTTCAAGTACTAGGGTACTTTCAACTCCTCAAGAACATCAACTGTGTTGCACTTCTTTTCTCAGAGAATATCTCCTATCTTAGAGATTGTAAGATGCATAGTAAAATTTCCAGGGAAATACCATAGGCATGTTGTCTCTGCCTCTATGTAGATATCCCCAAAATGTACCAAAACATCAGACCTAAAAGGAATAAGGAGATAAAGGAGGTGGACATTATTTTTCTCCTCAGCCATCTCATTATCTCTATACTTTGATACAGGGATAAGAATCTCGATTAACTAATGGCTGTCATTAAGACTGCCATCACTACTTTTGTAATCACTAGCAAATAATGCAAGTTCTTTGATTAAAGTAGGGCCTCAATATTTTTTAATACATTATTTTGCTCTTGCCATTCACTACTGGGGAATTCTCTGTCTCCACCATAACACATATTTTGCGTCTCCAAGAGATGAAGAAATTCAAATTCTAAATTAAATGTGGTGAGTTGTGTAGGACTAAATATAGGTAGTGGCAGAAAAAGGTGTATTGCAGTGCAGACATTCTGAAAAACAATTCAAACCTGTGCTCCCAAATTGGCTAGACTGTAACTTTTGACCTACCAATACCACTATTAGGCCTATATTTCAAGAAAGAACAAATAGAAAAGAAATAGATGTGTGTATAAAAATAGCTAATGCAAATGTTTTGTGGTCACAAAGGACCAGAAATCAAGAGGAAATGCCCATCAATTGGGGAGTGGCTAAAAAGTTATATTATATGGTTACAAATTGAATATAATTGTTCTGTAGAAATGACAAAAAGAAAAATTTCAGAGAAAACAGGGAAGCCTTGTTGCAGAATGAAATGAGTAGACCCCCCAAAAAAACGAAAACAATTTATACAGTAACAACATTGTAAAGAAAAACATCTGTCAAAGATTTAAGAACTCTGATCAAGACAATGGCCAACTACACCATTCCAGTAGATTGGTGATGAAACATGGTATCTACTTCCTTATAGAAAAATAATAAATTTAAGGCAGAGAATGAGACACATTTTTTTCACATGGTAAATGTGAGGACTTATTTATCTTGGTGTTTTTTTTTATTTGCAAAGGGGATAGATATGAGGAGATAGTAAAAGGAATTAGAGATTATATTGGTCTCCCCTTTAAAGGAAGAAAAGAGAAGATACAAAAAAGGATCAGCAAAGCATTTTGTAAATGAAGAGAAGAGGAAATAGGGAAGAGTATAGGGAACCACAAAAAATCATGATAAAGTAAATTGTTGAATTTACTGTACAAATGCAATATTTAACTGCAAACTGCACATCAATGAGATTTATAATATATACAAGTGTTACTCTATCTTGTGGGTGTTAAATTCGGAGAGAAAATGAGAGGGGGGGAAAGGAGAGGGACAAGGAGAGAGAGAGAGAGAAGGAGTGAGGGAGGGAGGGAAGGAGAAGAGAGATATGAATATTTTTAATCACAAAAAAAGGGAGAGCAGAAAACCCCAGAGCATCTTTCTTTCATGGACCTCTGCCAGTTCTTTTCTGGGTCTCTGCATGGGCCTATACTCAAAAGTGACTTATCACCAGTTTCACCCACATACCTGGGAGATCTTGGAAGAATAGGAGAAAAACTAATGTGCAAAAATACCCAGAAATTCAAAGAAAGAGGGAAAAGATACATTTATAATATCGTTCCTTCTTACAAAGAACTGGAAGCAAAATTGAGGACTGTCTGAACAATATGGTACATGAATGTTATGGAGTATTATTTCTCTACAAGACACAACAAATATGAAGGCACAGAGAAACTGTATGAAGTTGTATGAACTGAAGCAAAAGGAAGTAAGCAAAACCAAAACCAATTTATGTGAATGATTGCAATAATGTCAAGGAAATCAACATGGAAAGACTTTTACTGCAGGGACCAAGCTGGACTTCAGACACATATAAAGTATGTCTCCTGGCTCTCAGTAAAGAGGTAGAGAAAGAGCCATATGCTACAAGACAGGGCCAATACATTACTTTGTTTAAATTATATTTTTTTAACATGGAAGGATTCTGTGAATGTATGAGTGTGTATCAGGATGATGGCTTTGCAAAAAAAATTATTTTTAAATTAGTTTTTTTTTAAATAATAAGAAAACAAAAACACAAGAGAATTCTGGAGGCTCTTCTTTTGTATTGTTTGTGGGGGATAGGGGGATATTCTTCCCTTTTTGCATCTAGACAGAGGAGGAAATGCAAGAACCAGAAGTAGTCAGATAGCAATCTGGTGTCTGAAAAGCTTGCCCAGTCTAGTTGGTGAATATGTTATTCATCCCAGTCCTGTGGAAGAGCTCTAAGAATACAGAAGGCAACTTGTTTCCTACTATTACAGGTAACTAACTGGTTAAGACACACACCCTGGACAATCCTATACCTACTACAGGCAAGGCTGATTCCATGCCCTTCTGTTGTCATCCACATAGAGAGCAAAATTGGAAAGTCAATCCCTCCCATCCATGAATAATAAATCAAAACTATGTGATAATAACTGTCCAGTATCTTCTGATGCCAGAAAAGAGATGTGTTTATCAGTTTACATTCTATTCTAAGGAACAGGTGTTGGCTCATTTGTCATAACTGATATCATCTTCATAATCTGAAAGATAATGGACAGTCAAAAGTGCCTACCCTGGAGGGTGATAACAACAGCCTTCTCTTACCATCCCTTATCAATTCTTAGAATTATGAAGTCATAATTGGTTCAGTGAGATCCCATCTTAAAAATCATTTTGTTCTCTAGCAATGCTGTAGGTACTTAGAGTTAAGAGAGCAGAACATGAAGCTCCTTTTCTTCCTTGCAGAAATGTAAGCTACATGGAACATTACAAACACTCAGACTCAATTAATTAATTAGTTAGCTTAATTTAAATGCTTTCTTATCCTCTTTTTTAAAGTTCTATATTGAAGGAATAGGTCTGGGTCACTTTGGGTATAGGAGGCAGGATTTTGTCGAGAAATGAAAGTAATGTAAAAGAGTTTCTTAACGTAGTGTCAAAAATGCTTAAAGGCTTTATGGATAGATTTTAAGGGATCTGTAAAATAATCCTGGCAAAAAAGAAGTTACATCTTCATTTTTGCTTCCTTCAAAACTCATGCAGCTCTTTCTACTACTTCTCACTCCCCAAATACGTGCACACGCCCACGAGAGAGAGACAGAGAGAGACAGAGGGAGACAGAGACAGAGAGACAGAGACAGAGACAGAGAGAGAAAGGAGGGAGGGAAGGAAAAAGGGAGAGAGAAAGAAAGAGAGATTTTGAGTATCTCTGACTTAATTGGCAAAAGGAGGGTTCTTCAATTACACACTTTATAGAGAAAATGACCACCTGCTGAAAGATGAATCCAACCTCCATACTGTGTTTGATAGAAGTCATTGACATGGAGAAAAACTATAGAACCAAGCTGACTATGAAATGTCAGTTCAACAGTTCCTCAAATCACTTCCTGTTTGATGTTTTGATCTCTGGAGAGAATATAAATTACTTGTTCAAATTTCTTTCATTTTTGTTTAGTGCTTTTTTGTATGGCAGAAATAAAAAGATGTATTTATACCTGAATTACATTGTACATTGAGAAATTTCTCCTCCCAGCTTTTGGGAAGTTATTTATATTGAGCCAAACCTAAACATAAGTAATTTTTCCTGTGATTCTAGAGTAGGGCTTTTTAAAAGCCAGAGAACTTGATAAAAAGAACTTAATCCTTTGCTGCAGAGACTCATAAGCAACTAAAGCTAATCATTGTATGCACTGATCTAGAGAGAGATTTCTTTTTTTATTAAAGGCTTTTAACTTTCAAAAGATATGCCTGGATAATTTCAACATTAACCCTTGCAAAACCCTGTGTTCAAACTTCCCTGCTTCTAAAAATATATATTAAGTCTAACATATGCATACATATTTATACAATCATCTTGCTGCACAAGAAAAATCAAATCAAAAAGGAAAAAAAATTAGAAAGAAAATAAAATGCAAGCAAACAACAACAAAAAGAATGAGAATGCTATGCTATGGTCCACATTCAGTTCCCATAGTCCTCTCTCTGAATATAGATGGCTCTCTTCATCACAAGGTCATTGGAACTGGTAAGAATCATCTCATTGTTGAGAAGTGCCACATCCATCAGAACTGATCATTAAATAATAGTCTTGCTGTTGCTGTGTACAATGATCTCCTGGTTCTGTTCACATCACTTAATCATCAGTTCATGTAAGTCTCTTCAAGCCTCTCTGAAATCATCCTGCTGGTCATTTCTTATAGATCAATAACATTCATATACCATAACTTATTCAGCCATTCTCCAAGTGATGGCCATCCATTCAGTTTCCAGTTTTTAGCCACTACAAAAAGAGCTGCCACAACTATTTTTGCATATATGGGTCCCTTTTCCTCCTTTAAGATCTCTTTGGGATAGAGGCCCAGTAGAAACACTGCTGGATCAAAGAGTACAAAAAGTTTGATAACTCTTTAGATATAGTTCCAAATTGCTCTCCAGAATGGTTGGATAAGTTCACAACTCCACCAACAATGTATCAGTATTCCAATTTTCCCACATCCCCTCCATCATTCATCATTGTCCTTTTCTATCATCTTAGCCAATCTGAGAAGTGTGTGGTGGTACCTCAGAGTTTTCTCAATTTGAATTTGTCAGATCAATAGTGATTTAGAGCACCTTTTCATAGGACTAGAAATGGCTTTAATTTCTTCATCTGAATGTTGTCTGTTCATATTCTTTGACCATTTATCAATTGGAGAGTGGCTTGAATTATTATAAATTTGAGTCAGTTCTCTATATATTTTAGAAATGAGGACTTCCTTCCCGGGGTAGAGCCATGGTGGTGGAGATCAGACAGGAGTCTCTGTAACCTCCTCTAACCTTCCCTCAAACCAACAACATATGAAGCCTCTAGACTGATTTTGAAGCAAAAAAAAATCCACAATATCTGGAGGACAACACGATTCTCAAAACAGGTCTGTTTTAATTGGGCAGGGGGGTGGTCTGCTGAACCCAGACTGCAGCACAGGGAGACCAGGGCAGGGAGCTGGAGCAGAGAGCTGGAACAGGAGTCGGAACAGGAGGGGGAGCATTGTGCTTTTCACACACCTGGGAGTCTTCTGCGGGCCTCTTGGGCCAATCTGTCCTGATTGTGGGCAGGTGGTTTGGAGGGTCTGCCTTTTGTGGGAGGTAGATTGTGAACCACTGAACCCCTGATGAGCATCGGACCTAGCTGCCATTATACAACACTCTAGGGTGATCAATCAATCAACAGGACTGATCAGCACCAGAAATAATTCAATCAGCGGAGCTGCCCAGTTCCTGAAATAACTCAATCAGCAGAACTGCCCCAGGGCAAATTAAAGCAGCTGTCCCACCTTTGCCCTAAACAGACCACACCTTAAAAAAAAAAAAAGAATAAAAAACCAAAAAGAGCTCTCACCATAGACAACTTTTATGGAAAGAGGGAAGAACAGACCTCAAATCCTGAGGCCCCTAAAGGTAAAGCAACTCCAGGAAAAGCCCCAAAGAGAGACATAAACTGGTCTCCATGTCACAAGGCTTTCTTTGAAGATTGCATAAAAAATCTTAAAAGAGAGTTAGAAGAAACATGGGGAAATGAAATGAAATCACTGCAAAATAAAATAGAAAAAATGGAAAAAGAATGCAA
>JAJPUD010019367.1:2210-16942 GCA_023553655.1 Myrmecobius fasciatus | reverse complement strand
CTATATGCAGGGTGTTACCAAGCTTCCCAGGAGAGGGCGTTCACAGCGGAGTGCTGCCTTGGGTGTGAATACCTGTATTTTCAGAAAAATAAAACAGCTAGCTTGCTCCCCAGCAGTAAGAAAGAAGCAAGCTGTGAAAAGCCAGCAGTTGTGTTTGCAGGAAACAACTTCATGCTATGATGTGACCATTTGGTTTGTAAAGAGAAAGGTCTCAGCTGGAGGTTCTACAGCAACAGGGGCTCTGCTTTTAGTCCATGAGGGCTCCTTGACTTCTCCTGAATCTCTTCCCCAGCTATTTATTTGAGGATTTGGCTCAGGTGAAGATGTGTGAAGGCCCCAGGACCTTGCCACCTTCCTCAGGGCCAAGTTTTCCTATGCCCCACTGAGCATAATCCAGCTGTGGCTAGAGAAGATCCTGCCATCTCCCTTCTTGGACTCATCGAACCTTTCTTCCACACTGGCACAGGCTTTGCCTGGCCCTTCCGCACACCAGCCTGACAGCCAGATACCCACTTAGAGCCTTGCATGTGCTATTCCCATAGAATAGGAAAGTGGTATGGAAGGAAATAAAATATCTGAATTGGTCTCGGTCTCCAGAAGAGCTCAAAAGGATTTTAAAAATCTAATAAGAGACACAGACTTTTAAGAGATCCCTAGAGATGACTTGCAGTGGTAAAGTGAGTTTCCTATGCCAGTGCCATCATAGGTCCCTCTCTAAAAATATCAGCTTGGTTTTCTTTGCCTCCATGAGTCAGTGTATGCTTTTTGAAAAGTCTGATTTGAACTTCTGGTGTCAAGTTGGGGGCAAAACTTAAAGGGACAAAGGACTTCTTCCTTCAGAATGTGGGTTACACACTGGAAGAAGAGCTAGGGCTGGTCTCAGCCAATAAGTCTCCCTTCCTAGTCACTTGCCCCAATTCTACTCCTGCAGAATTTTCCTTGCACTTGCACCATGTCACCAGAGAGCCTAGCCCCATGCCAGGTGGAAAAATTGTGTTGAGTCCTGTCAGCCTAAGGAGCTGAAGGCAAATGGCAACTCTGGTTCAGTCCTGCTTCCTGGGAAGTTTACTCACTAGCAATCAGAGGCATAAGACTCACCATTGAGCTAATGATTTGGCTTTACCCCCAACCCTGAAAAAAGGGGCTCCTGGGACCTTTCTGGATCTCCTTCCAACCAACACAAACCCACCTAGCATCATGCACAAATAGCAAAATTATTTATGAGGCGACATTCTGTCTAACCCAAGATGGCTTTTAAATATACTACTGCAAACCACAAATAAAATTAATTAGCAGAAAACTTTGTACTCTTTGGGGGGGTGACTTTACCAGCTCCTGGGATTCTCAATCAGGGAACAGTTTCCCCTAAATCAAACACCCCCCTACACACTCTGCTTACAATTCACCCTGAGCTGAGGGACAAAGCCACCCTGGTTCTCCCCATTCAACATCCCAGGCCCCACTGTTACAGCTGCCACCTCAGTTCAAAATCCCCCGATTTTCTTTCAGCATCAGTCTTGCAAAAGTCTCCGTCACTGTGCCCAAAGGGCTATAAAACCGTGCCTCCCCTTTGATTCAGCAATACCACTACTAGGTCTGTATCCAAGAGAGATCATAAAAAGGGGGAAGGACACATGTATGCAAAAACGTTTATAGTGTCTTGCTTGGTGATGGAAAAGGATTGAAAATTGAAGGGATGCCCATCAATTGGGGAATGGTTGAACCATTCTGCTCACATGAATGTAGTGGAATACTACTGTTCTCCAAATGATGAGGCAGCAGATTTCAGAAAAACCTGGACAGATCTATAGGAAATAATGGTGAGTGAAGGGAGCACAACCAGGAAAACACCATAAACATTAATAGAGACTTCATTCTTCTCAGTGATACAATGATCGAAGACAATTCCAGAAGAAAATTTTTGGGGAAAATGCTGTCATCATCCAGAGAAACACCTATGAATAACAATGGAGATGAAAGCATATTATTTTCACTTTTGTTTGGATATTTCTTTCGTATAGTTTTTCCCTTTTATTCTGATTCTCCTTTAACAACATGATTAACGTGGAAACATGTTTCATATGATTGTACATGTATAACCTACCTACGTCAGATCGTTTGCCATCTTCGGGAACAGAATGGAGAGAGGAAAAAAATGGAAATCAAAATCTTATAAAAGTAAATGTTGAAAACTCTCTTTACATGTAATTGGAAACGATGGAATACTAGTGTGAGAATGCGTGTGTGAGAAAAAGTGTGGATTCTTGCACAACACATGGAGATATGTTTTATATGACTACACATGCATAACCTGTATCAACTTGTGAACCTTCTTAATAAGGGAAGGAGGGGAAAACAGGGGAAAAAATAGAACTCCAATTTTTAAAAAATGAATAAAAATTGTTGGTATGTGTAATTGGTGAAAACTAAAATATTACTGGTCTCCAGTCTCTTCCAGAATAGGAAGAAGACATTGCTATCCCCTTGCAACTCTATCTTCCAGGAACCACTTACCAGGCTCCTTTCTCAGAAGCCTGCAGCACTAAAATTGGGGAGAAGTCACTCGACAAGATTAAATGTGCTGGCTCCAGACAAAGAAAGACACGGTACACATCCCATTTGGACACCAACTGACAGTGTGGCCCTATCCAAGTGGCCTAGCCTCTCAATGCTCCAGACAACACGACCAGATACCAAGTTGCAGAGAAGGGACTCCTCTGCACAGCTCTAGGGACTTCCTCACTGTATTCATTGCACCAAATGTTAAGATGAACAGGTTTCCCTCAGATACAGCCATGGAGAAAGAAGACTGCATCGGAATTAGTGGGACCACTGTTCACATCCCAGCTTTACTAGTTAGAAGTTTGGTACTTTGACCAAGTCATTTAACCTCTGCAGGCCTTAGTTTCTTTCTAAAAAAAGGGGGGGGGAATAGAATTACACGACTAGAAAGTTCTCTTTCAGTTCTAAATCTATGATCATATGGTCTAAAAAGATATCCCAAGTCTGTAAAAAAAATTTAAAAAAAAAAAAGATATGGGGAAGCAGTAAGTGCCACACACAAAAAGGCCAAAGTAAAGTAATTACACTAGCCATCCTCCTGGTTAATTTAAGAAATAATGACAACATGTGCAAGAATGTTTGTGGCAGCCCTTTTTGTAGTGGCTAGAAACTGGAAATTGAATAGATGCCCTTCAATTGGAGAATGGCTGAATAAATTATGGTATATGAATATTATGGAATATTATTGTTCTGTAAGAAATGGCCAGCAAGATGATTTCAGAGAGGCCCGGAGAGACTTACATGAACTGATGCTGAGTGAAATGAGCAGAACCAGGAGATCATTATACACAGCAACAACAGTACTATATGACGATCAATTCTGATGGACATGGCTCTCTTCAACGATGAAATGTTTCAAACCACCTCCAATTGTTCACTGAAGAAAGCCATATACACCCAGAGAGAGGGATGTGAAATGTGGACCACAACATAACATTCTCATACTCCTTGATTGATGTTTGCTTACATTGTGTTTCCTTTATCTGATATATCGTTTGTGTAGACAAGCTTTTTCTTGCACAACAATGACAAGTTTGGAAATATGTATACATATATTCGATTTGCCAATATTTTAACATAATTAACATGTAGTGGATATCCTGCCATCTAGGGGAGGGGTGGGGAGTTGGGGGAAAATTTGTAACACAAAGCTATGTAAGGGTTATTGTTGAAGAATTACCCACACATATGTTATGCAAATAAAATAAAAAAAATAAAATTAAAAAAAAGAAATAATGACAGTAAAATATAGATAATGTTAATATGTGGTTTTCTGAATTAATGTGCCATGGCCAGGGGACCTTATGTACCATTGGGAGACCCCATTTCTATTTGAGTCTGACACTGCTGTCCTAGTCCTTGAGGACTGGAGTTAGGCATTTCCCTTAATGCGTCTAGGAAGGCCATTAGAGCAAAGGATGACTGGGGTGACCATGTCATGGCCTCTCTGGTTTTTCTTGTGGAATAAGAAGAAGAGGTGAGTAGCTGGCCTCACTCTCTTATAGTTTGACTTTTGGGTTGTCCCATCCTCCTACTGGCTCGTCACCTATATGACAGCAGGAGGTGTATTCTCTTATTTCCTCTGCCAAGGAGCCCTATGTGAGCAAAGGCTTCATAAAAAATTTGCCATAAATGCCACGTTCTAAGTTTCCGATTCTGAGCCAAAGATGAGTCGTGCCTTTTACAAGTTCAAAGTGCTTTGGGATGTGATTTTGAAGGTCACATCATTATTGGTGTCCACATCCCTTCATGATCACAGAAAAGCTCAATGAGTATATTTTTTAGATAATAGAGGTTTTTGCTTATCTAATTACAGAACCCCTGAAATCCTGCCACCCACAAACTTCAGTCTAAGGGCCACCTTACTCCTAAAAGCAAATTGGACTACAATAACTTCAATAGAAACAGGGGCCTCTAAATGGGCCCTAAGGATCCCTGGAAGTGGCATATTAACACAGAAGATCCAAATATAACAATATCTGTGCTTCACTGGATTTATTTCTTCAATATTTTCTTAGTACACGTTAATCTAGTTTGGGCACTGTTCACTCCTAGGCAATGCCTTCTACCTTTGGACTAGATAATTTCTAAGGTTCATCATGTCTTTTTCAAGCTCAATGCTTTACACTTCAGTAAAAGGAAGATGAAAAGAACAGCCAAGTCCTCTTTTCTTCTCCATCTGTCAAAAACCAGTGGAGATCGTCCCCATGTTGTTCTGGGTAGAGTCCTTTGGGAAACCCACTTAAATATCCATATTTGCTGGGGGTCCCATAAGAGAGGCCTAATCAAATCATTTTCTGTACTTTGGAATCTATTTTTCTCCACACACATGTGAAGTATTTCTTGATGTTCTTTAGCACTGCACTCACCCCTGGCTAATGAAGTACGATCCCAATGAAGAGGCTGATAAGGTGGGATTTCAATATGTCTAATGTTATTTGCATTTTTCCCAAGTAGAAATACACCTTATGAGTGTTCATTTTATTTCGACCAATAAATCAATGTGAATTTTTACAGGTCCTGGACTTTACCCATATTTACCATATTAACACATTTGTGAATCTCAAACACACATACACAGATAAATGAAAGAAAGGGATGTGTGTGTTTATGTGTATGTGTATAATGCCCTTATATTTTACAAACCATTTGCTTAGTAATTTCTACTGACAGGAATTGTTAGTAACTGAAATCATCATCATTTGGTTCAGGCCTAAGGTGCAGTTTCTACAAGGACATCGTGACTCACCTTTTTCAGTGACTGCTTGGGATTCAGAGGCCGTGTGGACTCCGTCTTGGACGATGTTCTCCAAAGAAGCGAACGTAATGGGAAATTTATCATTTGGAAATTCCAGCACAGACAATTTAAATTTCTCACCACACAAATTTTATACTCCTGGGAACAACACTCTGGGCTGAAGAAGGGGTCAGATTTTAATTAGTTTTTTTCACTATTAATAGAGAGAAACCCATCACAACAGGCCAGAAACTCAAGGATATACCTCTTGCTTTAGCCATTTAAATGAGAAAAACTGTTCTTGTTAGATGTAACCGAGTGAAGAAGGCAATTTGCTTATAGTCCCACTCTTACCATCTACATTTGAGGCCCTTTCTTGATGAATTAAGAGATCCCTTGATTCAATTTGAAAATATATCTTTCAAATGTGAGGGGGGAAATGATTCTAGTCAAGATAACATTTTTCTGCTCTGTTGATATTTCTTCAAAGTTTTCATTTGTCCAAAGTGCCCGTGTTTTTAACAAACTCTTGAGGAAACAGAAAACCATTATAAATGGAATCTAACACCTGTTCCTCCCATGGAAAATGTAGTTATCTGACCACTTAAAGGGTTAGGGGAAAAGAAATACCCAGGTACCATATTCTTGTTGAAAAGGCAAACAAAAGCAAAGCTTGAAAGAAAAGACATCAAGTTTCAATCCTTATGAATGATATTAAAAGAAAATGGAAAAAAATAAAATGAATAGAAACAAGATTTTCTTGGCTTTGCTTTTTTACAAAATGCTTCAAATTACTCTAATGATTTCAAAGTCCAAAGCAACAAAAGTAGGATTATTACAAGGTACAGCTTGGTTGGGAATTTAGTACAGCAGAAACAAGAAAGGGGCTTGAATTAAGATTGATGGAGCAGTAAGCTGCTGTTTGAATTTGATTGTTCAAGTGTCAAAAAATAAATGTCACAAGTATCATTTTCAAAGCAGATATGCCTTGCAATAGGAAAGCAGTAATTTCCAATCATTCTGTGGAACAGCCATCTTTGCAACATTCCCGAATGCTATGGATCCCACCTATGTGTTTTACATATATATATGTATGTATATATATATATATGTATATATACATATACACACATATATACATATATATGTATATATATTTATATACACACATATACATATATATTTGTATATATATGTTTATATGTAAATATATATTTATATATCCACGCACTACAAAGACATATAGTGGCCCAAAAAGCTACTTTGATTCCAGGAAACCTTTTACAGGAATTTGTATTTCATGAACAATAATAGCTTTTACATACATTTGAAAAATAGCCTGATATTTATGTGAGAAATCTTATTCAGTTTAAAGCACATATGTTTGCTTATTTCTAAAGCTAGAAGGCCCCTTATTATCATCTCCTTCCCTCCTGACCCCATGTTACCTCCAGTTCTTATTCCATAGGCTAAGACCACTGAAGGAAAAGATTGAAAATTCTCATGTATTGTATATGTGTCTAGACTCCCAGGAAGCCCCAAACCCTTAATTTGGATCTGGGTCTCTGTCATTCCTCCTTCTTTCACTTGTTATACATTTTCAACCAAAAGTAGCATATAAGGATGAGAGAAAGGAGGGGGAAACAATTCCAGTAAACTTCGTTGGAGCAATTTTCATCCTTGACTTAGCTTTCATCCCCAGCTACGGATTTAATTTAAGCAGACTGTGAAGTGGCCTGATCAGTTTCTCCAATAATGTCACAAAAATTGCAAGTTCAAGTCTTCAATTACCTGTATGTCCTTAGGAGGACATAGTCTGCATCCAGGTCATTGAGCTGAAGCTTCCAACCAAGGGGCAACACTATCCAATGCTTCTGCTTTACCATCAGCCCCAAAGCACACATGATATGCTGGGGATGAAATACTTCTATTTGATATGTACCATCAGCAGAAAAAGGATTTCAAGTTGAGATTGGAAACAACACAGCAGTTTTTATATTCTATCCCTTAGAGGTTTTCTTTTGAAGCATCACTTCATTCTATCAGTGGCAAAGAAGAAGAGGCCTTGAAGGCAGAGAAAAACCTAGAAAGGCCTGGAGAGACTTGCATGAACTGATGCTCAGCGAAGTGAGCAGAACCAGGAGATCATTATACATGGCAACAACAATACTATACGATGATCAATTTTGATGGACGTGGCTCTCTTCAACAATGAGATGATTCAAACCAGTTCCAATGATCTTGTGATTCAGAGAGCCATCTACACCCAGGAGAGGACTGTGGGAACTGAGTGTGGTTCACAACACAGCATTTTCATGCTTTTTGTTCTGGTTTGTTTTGTTTTATTTTCTTTTTTTTATCTTATTGATCTGATTTTTTTGGTGCAGCAAGATAATTGTATAAACATGTATGCATATATTGGATTTAACATGTATTTTACCATGTTTAATATATATTGGATTGCTTACTATTTTGGGGAAGGGGTGAGGGGAAGGAGGGGAAATTGAAACACAAGGTTTTGCAAAGGTTAATGTTGAAAAATTATTCATGCTTATGTTTTGAGAATTAAAAAGTTTTATTAAATAAAATAAAATAAAGATTTAAAAAAATTAATTTGCACTTTCAGGGCCATTTTTCAGTCATTCCTGACTTTTTGTGAACCTATCTGAGGTTTTCTTAGCAAAAATACTGCAGGAGTTTGCCATTTCCTTCTCCAGCTCATTTCACAGATGATGAAATTGAGAACCCAGACTCGAATTTACAAAGATGCGATTTCTAGACTTCCTACCCAGCATTCTAAGCAATGAGTCATCTAGCTGCCCTAATTTGAACCTAGAGCCTCTCATTCCAAATCCAACACTTTTGCCACTTCATCATGATACTTCTTGCAACTAAGCATGAAGATCTTATCTGAGCTAAGCAAGGGAAAGGTGGAGGAAAAGGGTTCTGTGTAGAAATTCAATTATTTAAACAGTGAACCACGCCAGTAACAGGTAAGATGAGTGTATATGTCTGAGGCAGGCAAGGGAGGTGGTGGTACGTGACAAAAGATAGAATTATGGAGGGAATTTCCACAAGCAGAATAAAATAGAGAGGCGTCATTACCAAACAGGTGAAAAGACAGCAAGATGGAGAGAGATCCTCCACAATCTCAGTGTAGATCAGGTAAAGGAGAAGAATCAAGACTGGGATCAGACAATACCAAATAGAGAGAACATGTGGAAAGAAAGAAAAATACTGAAATAACATGTGATGGGGACCAAAGAGACATAACAATTGTAACTGTAAATGTGAATAGGATGAACTCACCCACAAAAGCAGGAAAGTGACAGAATGGATAAGAAAGCTAAAAGAAAATATGGTACTATAAGCCAAAAAGGGAAACATTATATATCGAGGGATCCTAGTCAGAATCCAACCGGATTCAATTTGGAATTACCCAAAAAGTCACTAAATTATAAAAAAAGAGCACTTGGAATATCCCAAGTAGGTCAAAGACAAAGTAAAAGTTCTAGTGACAGAAAAAATACAGTAGGCAAGAAATAAAGGCAATTTCCATTAATCAATGGAATATGTAGGGAACCAGTAAACAAACTGGTATAATAACAAAATATTATCGTGCAATAAGAAAAAGCAAATACGAAGAACTCAGGGAAACTTGGGAAGACATGTGTGAACTGGTACAGAATGATACCGGGAGAACTCAGTGAAAAAGTACAGACTGGTGCAAAATAAAATAAATATCAAAACTCTCATCAATAAAATTAATTGTGGCTTCCAGAGAGTGATGGCAAAGCATCCACACCTATCCTCAGTGCAGAAGCTGTAGACTCAAGTATTTCATGTCCAAGGTGTATGGATGCATGTAACCAACTACCACCTTTGTATGTATGTATTGTATCCATAATAACTGAGTAGTGCTTTTTATAAAGGCAATCTCACAGCTTTCCAAAACGGAGTGCTCTTTTTACATTGTGGACATTTAACGCCACATTAACAGGACCTTGAGAGATCAAAAAATAAAAGATAAATGCATAGTGAATTAGAGGGGATTGGAATATTGAACAAACAAATCCACACATACATATCTATTAAACTAACTACCTTTTCTATTTGACAAAAATATATGCTAGTAATTTTTTGGACAGATCTTAAAGGGGTAAACAAAAAATATAACCTCTTCATTAGCATTCGTGAAATTCCACAAAAAAAAAATTGGGCACAAGTTGAGCCATAAAGAAATGAACAAATACAAAAGGTAGCACTGTCATAGAATATATTTCTACAACATAATGCAATAAAACTAGTAACAAATAACAGTACAACTAACAAAAGGGCCCCTATGGAAAGTAAGCAATGATGCATTCAGTAATGATTCAATAAGAGAAAGAATAAATATATTACATAAGATACAATGAAAATATTGGTTCTATAGTATACTCCAAAAGCTACACACAGACATTAATTTGTAATTCTGAATGGTTTAGAGAAATACAATTTTGGGAGAATGTAATAGCAAAATGAAATTGGAGTGGAAATGTACCAAAAACTTTCAGTAAAAAAGCAGGAAAAGAGAAATAATCGAGATCAAATTAGGTATCAGTGCAAAAATATTAAAAACTTTAAAAGAAAATACAATATCTCACACAAACATATCCACAGTGTAATGGAAAGAGCACTGAATTTGGAGTCAGAGAAAATGGGTGCAACTAGGAGTTCTATCACTTCAGAGCCCTGGGGTGTTTGCCAAGTTACAACACTGTGATTTGAATGAGGCCTTCGGCTTTGGAATTCAACACTTGCCACTACCGGAGGGAAATTTCTTGATTTCTTAAAGCAGAAGGAACATTTACAAATGGAGCGAGAATAATTTAATATAGGGGAAATGATATAACGTATCACCAATGAGAAAAATCCAAGCTGTATTAGCAGATTCAGAGGGAGCTAACAGAACAAAGGACTTTATTATGCTAGCTTCCAAAGTAGTGAAATAGAATAGGGAATCTTCCCATAATATGAAGCAAATTATATATCAAGTCACAAGCTAATATTCAAAATATTGGAGATAGACTGGAGGCCCTTTTCCCCCTGAGGCAATTGGGATTAAGTGACTTGTCCAGGGTCACACAGCTAGTAAGAGTTAAGTGTCTGAGATTAGATTTGAACTCAGGTCCTCCTGGCTTCAGGGCTGGTGTCCTATCTGCTACACCACTTACCTGCCCCAAAGGCCTTCATCTTTGAAGAAATGTGAAACACGGGTGTCGGCTGTGACTGTTCCTATGGAATGCAGTTTTTGATAGGTCAACAAAGAAATCGGTGGAATTCTAATTGACTCTACTTGAAAATGTCATGACAATGTCTTGAAAACCCACAAAATCCATAATAACGAGAATTAATATGATTTTCATAAAATTGGGGCTAGCAAATAAACGCACAAATCTGTCTGCATGTACCATGATACAAAAATGAAGGAAGCTGCTCAAAACAAACACACCTTATGATGACAAAAATCTATCAAAAATTTTCTTTGAGCATCTCTTTATGAAGATGTACTAGAAATCTGTCCACAAAAAACCTCTTTCAAATTAACTGGACAAAAGTCAAGGAAGAAACCAATTGGCTGCAATTTTATTTTATTTTATTATTTATTTATTTGTTTGTTTATTTGGCTGAGGCAACTGGGGTTAAGTGACTTGCCCAGGGTCATACAGTTAACAAGTGCTAAGTGCCCGAGATCATATTTGAACTCAGGTCCTCCTGGCTTCAGGGATGGTACTCTATCTACTGCGCCACTTCACTGCCCCTGGCTGCAATTTTACAGAGGAAAAAATCAGGAAGCAAAGCCAGATTATGGAGGGTGACCTCAAAGGATGCTCCACTCTTGTAAGAATGGTGTCAGGGGAGCCCAAAGTAAAAAGAAGCTGAGATTGGCAGGAAAGCTAAGGAGAACTAAAAAGATATTGGGTTTGGTTTTCGATAAATGGATGGGAAGGAGAGTCACAGAAATGATGCTTCTACTGTCCAGGGTCAATTAGATTTGGATGCCACACCAAGCAGAATAGGCTCTGGATTGGATATGATAGAAGAAAAATCTAATAGAAAGTTTCTAGGCAAAATGAATAAGAAGTTAGGCAAAGCAACCTGGATGCCTTTGCTGAATGTGAGCCTCCTTGTTCTTCTCCTATAGTCTTTGGTAACGAAAGAACTGGTAAATGGGACTGCTTTCCGCTCTCAGGGAGAGCTCCTGGAACAAGGAAAGCAGAGAACGTTCCTTGGAATAGGAAAATGCCAAATGGCCCACTTTTCTCAAAAAGAAAGAGAATAGGGCTATGGCAAATTCAATTCAATGTCATCAGGAGAGAACGTCTTACACTTAGATTCAAAAATCCAACTGTGGCAGTTCAAGGCAAGAATGACAAATACACATCCCTTTCTCTGGAAAAGCATCTGTGGGTTTTAAAAGATGATCAACTCATTATGAGTGAATAGTGCAAGAGAACAATTTAGAAAAAAAGGAATTCAGGACATACAGTGGATAAGAGAGAGCTAGACTTGGATTAAAGGAAGAAATTTACTGGGCTCTGGGACAACTCACTTGACTTGATTGTGCCTCAGTTTCTTCATTTGTAAATTATGCAAGGCAAAATTACTAGCTTTTAAGATCCCTTCTCTAAGACTATGATCTTATGAAAAGTTAATGTCTGACTACGTGGACAGGAATAGTAATTTAAGTGCACTGAGGAAACCAGGTAAGAACAGAGAAGAGTGTTGGACTTGGAGTCAAGGAAATCAGCATTGATTGGAGTCTTGTTGGGCACATTTACCCTGAGGGCCACCACTAAACCTTTCTGGATCTCAGTTTCCTTATCTGTGAACTTGTACCTTGCTCACAGGATTTCTTTGCTGACTGAATGTAATCCCATTCAAAAAGCACTATATAAACACTCCTGTCTTGATTCTCCTTAGTGTAGAATGTTAGGGCGTGACTATGATCAGACCACAGCTATAGTACCGTGAGCAGTGCTCAGCACCCCATTTGAGGAAGGACACCTGGAAGGTGGAGGGTGTCCAGAGAAAGGCAACAAGAACGTGGAGGGCCTTAAGTTCATGTCATGTGAAGGTACTTCAAAGGTTTGGGGGATAACAAGCCTGGAGAGTAGAAAATACAGGATGCACTCTGTGTTCACATGTCTGAAGGACTTTCACGTGGAAGAAGAATCAACTTTTCCATTTGATCCCAGTGGGCAGAACCAGGAGCCAGAAGTGAAAGAAAGTTGATTTAGGTGTGATTGGGGGAGGGGGAGGCAAACAACAACTACCACAAAAACAGCTCCCCAACAATAAGAGCTGTTCAAGCTACCATGAGTTAGCTCTCAGTGTTACCTACCTAGCCCTGTCTGCCCCCCACCCAACGCCATCTCACCCTGATCATGAAGCCTGACCTTTACTCCACCTTCCTCATTCAGTATACCCACAAGACAAACCATTTCAGCTGAGTTCCTCTTGGGTTCCAATGGTACCAGGTCACCCCCTCCCCTCCACGTACTCACTATGCAGCAGTATCGAGATGTCTCATCTTCCTGTTCAAGCACTGGCAATGAGACTTCTTTGTTGAACTTGTGCTTCTTTAGAATCACTTGGGATTGGGTCTGTCAGGGAGAGAAAAAAGAGAAAAAAAACATCAAGAAGAATGGAAAAGAAAATCAAATAAAGGGACCATTACACCCAGATCCCAGATTTATACCAATGAATATAAAACCTTGCTAGTTCCAGAAAATGAGAGAACAAGAACCATGGAACAAAGTAGAATGCATAGCAATCAAGCCCGATGAATCTAAAAGATCAGGGTTTGTTAAACCCACAAATAAAAACAAAAACTGGGGAATAGAATACATTATTCCATAGAAACATCTGGGGTCACTGTGTGACCGTATGGCCAAAAGGTTTTGTTTTTTTAAAGGGAGGGGGGATCTTACTAGATATACCCATCCCAACCAACTTTAACTCAGTAATACAATTATTTTTAGGAGCAAATTTTTTTTATTTTTCAGTTAATATTTTCTCTGGCCAAATCCTTTATATTCCTTACCATACATAAAATGGCAATAAAAATGTTTAAATGTATTACATAATTATTATCTTCTCTATTGTTTGAGGACAGTTAAGAACTTTAATTACAAAGTGGTTGATTACTATATTAGATTGCTTGCTGCCTTGTGGAGGGGGACGTAAGAGAGGGAGGGAGAAAAATCTGGAATAAGTCTTACAAAAATGAATGTTGCAAAGTATCTTCACATGTATTTGGAAAATAAAATACTACTGAAAAGTTGCTAAAAGAACTTTAGCACTGCCTAAAGGCTCTCTTTGAATTTCAAAAAAGGTGATATTTAAAAGTATTTTTATAAATCATACAGACTAGGAAGAAACCTGTCTCAATTCTTGAAAAGAGGGGCATTTTTTATCCATCAAATAGGAAAAACAATCCTTGGCATAAAATTTGATGGTATTGATTTTGAAAAGATAAAAGGATTTTTCACAACAAATGCAGTATCTTTTCAAATAAAAATAAACAAACTGTGAAAATACCGGGTCTAAATATATCTACTAACTGTCCCAAATCCAGCATCTAGAAGGGAAGGCACACTCTGAAGTAGAACCAAGGACAAAAGATAAAGTGGCTAGAGCCATATAAAAACTTCTTTAGATTCTCTAATAGTCAGAAAAATGTACATCAAGGCAATTTAAAGATACCTCTCAGACACATTCAAAAGGCAAAACCCCACAAAAATCAAGTCCAAGATGGTTGGGCTGGGGGGAAAGTAGATTCTTTGTTAGCACTGTTGTTCTTTTCTCTCAAAGTTTTCAGCATTTTACAACATTATGCATTAAGAATAAATAAATTCAATTACTCATTTTCCTTTTGGACCTAATGATTTCATTGCTAGGACTCCCTCCCTTAAGCTTCATTTAAGGGGGTGGGGAATGACCCATCTATATAAAGCTCTTTGTAGCTCTTCTCTTTTAAATTGCAAAAAGAAAAACTCAAAAGTGTCTAATTGTTCAACAATAGACAGGCTATTAATAAAATAGAATATTATGGTATGGCAAAAGGGTAATTATGAACTATACATAGAAATATGGAATGATTTATAAAAGGAGGTGTCAGAGAAAGAAATTAAGAAAACCAGATTTGTACCACACTGATAACTGTATCAATCCACATATATACAAAATTTCAGAAAGGGAACTACCAAAAAAGCTCTCGTTTGCTTATTATTTTTGTTGCTGTTAATTCTGATTCCATCTACAAGATATAACCCAAATATAGCAGTCAAAGAATCGGAAACCATCTGACTAACATTCACACACCACTAAACTCCAGACAAGCTGGAACACACCATTCACCAAACCCTTTTTGCAGTTTCTTCCCTTC